>WBMZ01015017.1:0-11879 GCA_013400975.1 Atrichornis clamosus
AGGTAGGCTCGCGGTGGGGCTCGGTGATCTTTGACATTGTTTCCAGCCAAAACAATTCCATGACTCTATGATTCAGAAGCACAGTGCTCCTGGAAGTTACTCCAGTGCTTTTTGTGGCTGTGGTGCCTTGAACCCAGGCAGCATCCTGGACATTCTCAGAAAACAAGAGCTTTGTTCTCCATCCTCTGAACCCGCACCAAGTCCTGATCAAGCATCTGTGCAGCTGATTTTGGATCAGGGAATTGATCTGTCAGAAAAGTGGTCATTTCTGCGTTGTTGTTCTACTGGATTGGGGCAGCGATCTGACTGAGCTCACAGACTGTGGGATTTGGGGTAGAGAGAACCTGGATGTGTGGTGAACAGAGATGGGATAGTAAAACTTCTTTTTACTATCTTATGCATTCATTTCATAGTGGAAGAGACTGCCCACAGAAGTATCCAGGCTTTTGAAAAGTTCTCCTAGAGGTATTTAGCAGATGTGATGCTGTAGTGTTTAGGAACATGATTTAGTGGTGGAATTGGCAGGTTTATATTTTGACTTGATCTTAAAATTATTTTCCAGTTTAAGCAATGTTATGATTCTTTGTCCATTGCTGTAAAAAGCTAAAACTCTTGAGAAAGTATCCCCCTGATGAGGACCTAAATCTCCCAACAGAGTATTTCTCCACCAATCCTTCTGCTCCAATACACAAGTGGTAGGAACTTTAGGACTAAGAACCCTTCTTTTCACAATATTCATCCAGGTCATAGACAAGCTGAGCACAAATTCACTCTCTACATCAAATTTGTCTAAGACATATCCCTCTCTCCCACCTCCCCAGAAAGCGTCTAATCATTCTTCAATATCTGTGAGTATTCTTGGCGAAATCACTCTCAGTCAGGAGACTGTTAGATGCTATTCCTTGAGCCAGAGAGATCCAAAGTTACTTTAAGGCATTCCCATGGTGCAACTTGAGGAATCTCCGACTGAGAAGATACTGTAAAATGTGGAAAATCTTTCACATTTCAGAGTGCTTTTTATATGATGTATAAAAAAAAGGGACACCAATGATACTACCAGCTGTTTTTCCTGCTCCCTCTTTTATCACACATTTTTTGAGTTGGGCTCTTTTCAGCCTCCTCATCTTGGAAATCAACAGAAAATGTAGAGGGGGGTAAAACTGTATCATGATTCCTTAATGGACTTCACATATCAGCCAAGCCCCTGGATATCTCAGAAAATCATGTGTAAAAGGTACTGGGTATGTCTTCCCCAAAAGATTTTGGGAATATACAGACAGTTATGAACTTAGTGCATTAGGCAACTACCAGGAAGATTTATCAATCTAACTTTTGTGCATAGTTGTTTCAAACAGCCATTATGATAAATTGTTTTGAAGATCCAGTGCTAAATCGCATTCTTCTTCAGTTTCAGGTCTGCCAACAAAATCATTGTACAAAAAAAAGGACTGAAGACGGTCAATACTTGTATTAAAGATTTTAGTAGCATATGATAGCATATATTCAACCAGTCTAATAATCTGAAATTTGGGAGGAATATTATTTGTGTCTACTTAATGCAGAGCAAAAACTGAACTACCCAAATAGCTGAACAAAATGACAAGACGCACAGGTTTATTTCTTTCGGGTCTATGAGTCACATAGGATCACCTGTAATGCATCCACTTGTATTCAAATAAAAGTAAAAATAGTAATAAAAAAGGAGACTATCCAAGATTGCAAAAAAATCCTGAGAATCCCTGGTTGCTAGTCTAGCCTTCTGAAAACTTTATAGTCAAGACTAATTAGAACTCAATTTTACAGCAGGAAGTTGGATAGCCTGAAATATATCAGTTCCTCTGTTTTGTACTTTGAGCTTTCCTCAAATATAAAGTAGTTAAAGCAGGGAATCAAATGACAAAACTCTTCCGCTCAATACTTTTCACACCTTGTGTCTTCCTCTTTTAGCAATCTTCTTTTTCAAAATATTGAAAATGAACATTCAGAAAAAATAAGTAAGCAGATACTGTTATGCTTCTGTGTACCAGTTTGTGTTCCCACTCTGACCAGCAGAACAGCCACAGATTAATTGATACAGGATCAGAAGATGCATGTACAGTCTAGGAGTCACTTAGCAGTATGGATATATAAATAACAAGTAAATCTTGATGAAAGCGAACACCTGACAGGAATACAGAGATCAAAATCAATATTTTACTATCTAAATAGAAAAAACTTTCAAAAATAAGCTCAATACAAGCAACTACCTTCCCCTAGAAACATCACTACTTGTGCTTTCTGAACAGTGTATCAAAAATGCAAATAAAAGGAGAAAGAGATACTTTGAAGACCAAAGTCTCACCTTGTTTAAGCCCAAACTGCTCAAATGTTACTCTACTAAAGCAACTAAGTTACTGAACTTGGGTACTTAAATAACTATCAGCAAAACTTGGCACAAAAATGAAATCAACCTGACGAGCAACTCTGTTCCGAAGAGAGAACAATCTAAACTCAGATGAGTAAGAGCTGCCTCAGATTTTTCTTAAAAGGATATATCAACCTTTCTTTTCTTATGGATTTCTACACCAAAAAAATAACTTCAGCCCACTTCTCATATAAACTACTGGTGCATAAACCATGTGGGCTGCAATGATTCATGAGAATTTACATAGTAGCTACATGCGAGGTTTCCTCTTTCAAAAGGGCAAACCAGCTTAATATCCTTGGACTGCTGTGTGAAAGTCATTGTTAGGGGTATCAAGGCAAAAACATTGCTCCAGCTGCCAGCACTAGAGTCTCAGTAATCAGGGCTGAAAGAAAAGGAGTGATAATTATCTTCTACTCCAGTCACAGCAGCACACTGCAGGCATGTACTTCTATTATTGCCATTATTGACGGCCACATTTCTAAATCTAACATCGGACTCCTAACACCTACTTGTGCCCACAAATTATTGTAATTCATAGCTGATGATTAGCTAGAGCTGTAATAAATGAAAAGGTAAGAGTAGAAATCTCTTTTACTCCTCCGTTCAGTCAGCATTTTCAAGTAACTTCCTGAGCCTAATCTTGGAAATAAAAGAACTGGGGCAGTTACCTGTTGACAATTGCCAGCCCACTGTTACCACACAGATGGTACACCGAGCCAAGCAGCAACTCAGGAGGTAAACGTGGATGGGAAGAGTGAACTTTGCTAGCCAGCTGCCACCTTTCCTCCTGGCAAAATTAGGTGACAAGGGAGATGGAAGGCAGAGAATGTCTGATTAGGCAGCATTTGAATTGTAGGTGAAATTGCAGCTGTAGCAAACCACTGTACAACATGTCCCAGCCATCCAGTTCCCAGCTAGAAAAAATTAGGTTATCCCAGACTAATGGGAGAAGTGCATGACTCTAATTGACTCTAAGGTGCTAACGAGTCCAGGAGACTTGGCTACAGTACCATGGGAGAGTTGGCCTCCCCCATCTGAGTATGCAGAGTCCCAAGCACTCCTTTGCCTCCCTGTTACAGCAACCTGGGGTAGTTCACTTCCCCACTTCCCAATCCCATCCACATGCACACCTGCACGGGTGCCAGCGTGATGGCCAGCTGCAGAGCTCAGAATTCAGACCACAGCAGCAGCATTGCATCAGCAGGTTCACTAATGAGCGGAACAGAACGTTGCATGCGCATGGTTCGTTAGTCAGCGCAAGTCTCGTTACCCACCCCTGCAGTACTTTCCCTGGAGCCTCATTCCAAGCAGGGCTCCACAGTGCCGGGTTCCCATTTGATTGGCACCGGTGTTCCAGCACGGTGGTAAATGCTAGACTTTCCATAAAGACAGAGTTTTCACTTGCTGAGTGCTGTGCGTCATCCCTGAGGAACCTGCACCTGCCTTTTGTTCATAACATGTACAATTAAGAAAACTGAGGGGCTTCAAGAGTTGAGCCTCTGGGGAGTTCACAGGATGTTTGCTATAAGCTGCATGGTCACTGCTGTCCTAAATGGGGCCAGAAGATAAACTACCATTCCTTTCAGTGAGAAAATGCCTCCAAGTAAAAAAGAACAGCTGCCAAACCAAAGGCCCAGAGGTAGAAATGGAGAGCTGTAAGAGAAGGTTAAGCAGTAGTTAAGGAGGGTGCCTTAATAAGCCTGTAGCTTGTAGGTACACCCTGAGATAAGAGGTTTTAGCTGTGATTAGAGGCCCATTGCTTCAGTTACCTGTCTTTGGGTCACAGGTGAGCTTTACAGATAATTTCTTAACATTCTGTTACCTCAGGTGCATTCATTTTCTCCAACGTTGCTACCATGAACATGGCCCACCATAGGGTTGTAAACAGGTTGTTGATAGCCTTTCTTGGCACAGATTTACTTGGATTTAGATGCACAGAAGGAGCATTGTTGTGTTGAGTATTTCATGGACTAACAATATTATAAGAGTCGTCATGTGCACCAGTATCTGGTATGGGTGTGGTCACGTGAGTATTTTGAGCTTTGTACCTTTTTCTGTACAGATGGTGGATTATGAACACCAGCTGAACGGGTCATATCACTCTCATATCTTCCCATTTTTGTGTTAGAAAATCATTCTCCAGAGCACTCAATTCAGACCTTCTCCCCTTCCTTTAAAACCGCAGACACATCCATGCATTTCTGTGGTCTTCTTACCTGCATTTGTTCAACATGCATCCACCACCAATAAAACCCCAAAAACGTAATAGCAGGATAAAATTATAAAATTTATCCTACAGCTTGAAAATATTCACTTTATTTAGTAAAAAGCACTGGAAAATATCCAAACAGCTAAAAGTCAAAAAGTGCAATGTCCTAAAAGTAAATAAAAATTCTAGAGTAAGCTTTTAATTGTTATAATTTTTAAGGGAATTTTTTGGCCAAATTTTTATCAATACAGAAGTTTATTTTTATGAAGTTCACCTCTGTTAGCATACAGTTCATTGACTTTTTGGACAGACATCAGTCTTTTCAGAATCACTCTCTGCTTGAACAATCTGTCAAATATCTGCAAATTGCTTTCTTAGCTTTTAACTAGCTGCAAGCAGCTCATTCTCTTTGGCCGGATAATAAAAGAGCTGAATATTTTAAATTCTTTGACAAATTGGAGTACATCCAAATCCTTCTCTGAGAAACTAATTTTTGTACATATGTGAATTTAATACATGTTTTTTAAAAGATTATGCAACTAGCAATTGAAACTGTTGCTTCAACTAAGATTTTAAGGAAAACCCATGCCTTACAAAATGCACAAGTTTTCAGGTAACAGGATAAAGTGAGTCTTCTCCCCAGTAAGGTCTAGGAAATCAGAAGTTAGTATTTATAATTTTATTCAGTTAAATTATGAGTTGGATTTGGATATTTGAAGGTGTTTAGTACCAAATTCTTTCTGGGTAGTTTAAAATGCGAATACCAAGGAGTAGAGTTTTTCTCCTTCAGACAAAGAGTCTTTTTGCAACTGAGTTATTGAGGGTATTCAAAAGGGTCATAGACTCAGCCACAGTAAGTTACTTAGACTTTAAGAGATACCTGTTGGGATTCTTCAGCTATGTCTCCAGCTCACCATGGGCACAATATACCTGCTTTAATACAAGCAGGTGGTTTCTACAAGCTCTCAGGTCTTTCAAAACTGTAAACAGTAAAATAAACACTAGACCTTCTTCTATTGTATTAGGGGAACTCCAGTTACCAACTAGAGTTTTTCTGTGTCATACATTAAAAAGCATTATTAAAGCTGCAAAGCCCTGAAAAGGTTTTCTATGCATTCCTTTTCTGTACAATAGATTTGTTCAAATTCTTTTCCCTCTCCTCTGCAACCTACCCATAACATTGGTTTAAATTAATGAACAGCTATGTTGTTTTCTCATCAGTCCCTGCATATTTTTGTGTCTGCTCTTGAAGTTCAACTTGTCATTATGTCATTATGACCTTTGCTGTGATAGTAATTTTAAATTATCAAATTTATGAATTTATTTCCACAAAAACTTTGACATGACTAAATGTTGACAATCTTGGTTTACCAAAGGGCCTTGCAGAAGGTAATTGCAGAAACATAATTTGAAATACTTGTCATCCAGACTTCTAGGCCTCTAGAGTGTTTTATACTGAATTTAGGTATTCTTGGTGGTTTTTTCTGTATCTGTAAACATATGTTGCCTTTTAAAATGGCCTCAGCTGAGCTATCTGGAAAACAGGGGAGATTTGGTAACCGTGAAAAATTAAAATACAACAACTTAATCAAAACCATCAGGGTTTTAAGGCAGAAATACTGACAGATCCCAGTCCTTCAGAGATTTCTCCATCAGATTTTGTTTACTTGTCCTGGAATCTCCTGTGTCAATCAGGACCACTGACTGTAAGCTTTCCAAGGGATGTCTTTTGTGAACAGAAAATATCCCTTTAGGAAAATTAAATACTATTTAGGATGTAGAAAAACTGCAGAAGCAAAACCAGTCCTTCATCAATAACTCACCCAAACCCAGACTGTTTTCCTCACTGTCTGTGCATGCTGTCGTCTAGCTCCCCTTCTCTTTCTTCCTTGTGAGCCAGGCAGGGGAAGAGAGCTTCACCTAATAACACCAGAACTGCAAAGGTTTTATCACCATCAGTTTATGCACCAGGCATCAAGGAAGCAAAAAAAAAAAGATAATTCTAATACTCATTGAAGAAGAAAATTTTCTAAAAACCACACCAACACCTAAATGCATTTTACCCCACATGAAGGGTTTTTAGATACCGTTCAGCTTTATTCAGAATCAAGAAGGATATGAAATCTGTCTTGTGCAGACAAATTGCTCTTTTGCTGCACACCTCTTATTCATCCACAAAGCAATTCCATCTCGTGCACAGTCTGAGGCAAAATCCTGAGGATAAATATTGTATAATCTTATAATTACATCTGCTGAACACATAAACCTCAGGGGTCTAACTGGGGCTATATGGGCACCCCAAAGTATAGCCTGGACATATGTAGGTATATAGAATTATAGGATAGACGGAGCTTGCAGTATTGCAGCTTTGTACTTGAGTTAATGGAGTGACTGGTAGAAACTGGTGCCACCTACAGGGTCAGCAGTCAGGATGGGGAGGCAGGTCTACTTTCACAACTAGCAATAGGCAGCCTACCAGCTCCCCACCACCAGCTGCCCCACAGCTGCCTCTGCCCAGCTCCGAGCCCCACCTCTCTCCTCCATCTGTTCATCTTTGTCCCTACGTCTTGCCTCTCATACATTGAAGAAGGCTGGGCAGCTGAAAATTGATTCTATGAGCAATAGTTCTGTTTCCAAGTCTCAAGCTGTTTACTTCAGTTGCAAGAAATTGAGTTGCTAGAATGCAAAGGCTCTCTGTGTTGCCAAAAATCTGAAAAGGAATATACCTGAAAGGACCCCCTACCTTTAAGTTCATATCAATTATACTCCATGTCTTTTCAGCAGTGCTAATCCTGGCTTACCTTCAGATAAAAAGAGAAAAAAAATAGGCCAGTGTTTGAATTTGTGTGATACACAGACTCAAAAAGGAAATAAACAACTCAAAGTTTAATTTTTGAAAAATGGAAATTAGTTTTAAAGACTTCCACTAGCTTTTGAGTGCTCCTAACTCCTGCACTGTTGTGAAAGGGCCATATAAAAGCCAATACAATACCATGAGGAAAAAGTAAAAGATAAATTAATCTAGAAGTTACACCTAGCAAGAAATGTTAATGAAATAGTACAGCAGGTGTTACAACTGAAAGAATCTTGTATTTCTTTCATCTGCAGCAATATGGAAAATTATGTCAGAAAGAAAATAGGACTTTCAAGTTGATTGTGACCTCTTTAATTTATGACCTGGTTTGAAAATTACAGCCCATACTGAAAGCATCTGATCTTGTCCATCAGCAGAGCTGGGCACTGCATTCTTCTCTGGTTACAGCTGTACCAAATTGTAAACTACAGTAGGAAATTAAAGAGTGGTGAGGGAAATAGTTTAACTCTGAACTTCCTAATGAAATCATAACCCCATAAATTCTAGAATCCAGACTTCCACAGTGGGCAACCATCTGCTGGTCTAAGTGGTGTTTCCCTCACTGCCATCACAGACTCAGTAGTGACCAACAATCAGAGGAGAGGAACATATGTTGTGGATATTACTGCACAAACATGACTGCCATTCTCCCCTCTAGATATTGTATTTGTTTTCAGTTTCATGCCCCTGCCTGTTCTTCATTTCTCCAGACAGCCATGATGCCAGTCTCCTTCATAAGAGGACTTCTAAGTGTTCTCATTACTCTAGCAGAAGCCCTTTAAGGTTATGTGCAAGGCTCAATGCCTAAAGAAGACTAATCCAGTAAGGTTGTTGATGGAGTGGTATGGTGCTGTCAAATTACTTCCTTCTACTTGTATTTCTGTTTCCTACACTCTGTTATCATACGGGCTTGTAAAGTCCATGTCTGGTTTTTTAGCTGGTATCTGCACAGGCGCCACACAGAGAGATCCTCTTCTCCACTCTGGGCTCCTCACCTCTGTGCTAACACAAGCACAGAGCAAGAAGAGCTGTTCTGCTTCACCCAGAGGGGTGACTCTGAGCAGCAACAGCCTGGGATGCAGCTGGGTCTCTCCCTGAGAGGAGCCTGCAAGAAGTGCAAGATCATGCAGTGGGTATTACCCACAGTTTGGGTGAATGACCCAGTATCTTGTTTTTGTCTGCATGTGGTATTTGAAATAGACAGGGATTTCTATTCTCCTGCTTGTGACCTCTCACAGGAGTTTAAGCACAAACTGTTCAGTTCAAGTGGTACTGGAGCAACCTGGGAGGCTAAAATAGCATCTTTGGTGGCAACACACAAAAAAATATCCAAATGTATCAAAGTTAGGCAACTAAACCCATTAAGCATTCCATTCTCTTTCAAGCACATTTTGTCACCTACTCTCTTTACAGACTGTATCTGATTCATGAAAGGGCTTTGTCTATTGTAGGACATGACTGTTACAGAGGTCTTTATGAATCTTTTTTGTTCTTGAAAAAAATTACAAAATTAGTTCAATTTTCAGGAAAAGGCAGCCTTTTATCTGCAACTGCAAATTATTTTAAAGTTATTGAACTGCACTACATAGCAGGAGAAAGTAGGCAAATGGCCAGAAATATTCTTCTGCCTTTTATTCACAACTTCTGCGTGGTTCCCATAAAGATATTCTCAAAAAATGTCCTTGATAGTGACTCTAAGTGGAAGGGACCTTCCACCTACTGTCACGGCAAAGGTGTGATACAAATCTAGTAGACAGACTTGTAAACTATTGCTACGTTAACTTTTGTTTGGCCAAATTAATTCTAAAAAAATATTAAGACTTCTCCTGTGTATGGCTGGAAGAGCATTTTTCTGTGGGGGAAAAAAATAGTTCCAGGTAACTGGAACATGATTTTTTACATTTCTGGTTTTGCTAAACAAGTCAAAAATTATAATCACCATAGTCAAACACCTTTAGTTCAAAGTTCACATGATGATACAGATACAGAGCAGTGCTTGGAAAAATTCCTGTTTATTTTATCATGGCTAGAGATTTCAAAACTAGGCATCTATATTCATATTCAGATATTTGAGTGAATTTCCTGATTTTCAGCTCCTACTGCACCACCACGAGTGAATACTACTGGTTGCTTTGCAATCTCTTTTCAGGAGAAAGCACTCTTCACAAGAAAACTCTGCACTACTAGACTGTTAAGCCTGATTTCACATACATTCCACAGAATATACATTATATATTCCACAAACCTGGCAGAGATTAAAAGCACCCCTACACCTATATTCAGGAGTTAAAAAAGAAGTGACGTGCTCTGATACTCCTTAGTCTTCTGATGCAAATTTTCATGACTTTCCAACGACTGATCATAAAAGAAATTTGTCTGTATTCTGGAAAAGAGGAATAGGACTTCAGCCAGACCTAGATGCTGTCATTAAGGCTAAAGGTAAAGCTAAGGCCTAGGGATGACTGTAGGGAATGGGTGCAAGAGCTGGAACAGTTCTGAATAAGCAATAGAAATTAGGATTAGTGAGCCATTCTGATGGGCTAATTATACCAGAAAGTTTCATAAAGTCATCAACTATCGTCTCTCAAAAAACACACAGAGAGAAAGATACTCTTCTAGACCCATATATAAAATACTTATGCACACCTATTTGTATGTGAACATACATATTTAACCTATGTATATGCACATATATTTGGCATAACTTAATTACATTTTTGCTGTTCCAAAGCATACGTTCCCTATCACAGACATGAAATACCTTAATGTCAAGTCTTAGGGAACTTGTTTATTTGGTTCCTTCAAACAAAACACAAAGTGGAGGGGGAAGAGATGTAGATAGCCATCAGTGTCTCACTTGCTGCTACAAGGATTCAACAGATGAAAAAGCCAGGGAAAAGGGTGGAGAACTCTATTATTGATGGAAGTGCTGGACCCCTACCAGGAGGCAGTCAGGAGGTGATAGAGCAGAGCTATTATGGGAGGAGGACACAGTACTCTCATCTTCAAGTGGCATCAAAGGAGATTGCACTGTGTACTTCCCCAACATTCCCAGCATCTGAGTTCACCTTGACCACGATATGTCATGCCTGATAGACTACAGCTACTTCCTTCCCAGACACAGATGATAGCCTCACTTACGAAAAAGAAAAGAATGATGACTTTTTCATTCTTTTGTTTCTGTGGATCTGCAGATAGAAACAAGAGGCAAGAGCAGGCATGGATCATCTACCCTGTTCTGCAATTCTCTCTTCTGTCTGGTTATTTTTTATTGATGCTGTAATATGTGGAAGGCAGTGTTGCCCTCTTCCTCTCTCATCAATGTGGAGAGCATCAGTTGTCATCACAATAGAGATGACTAATGCCACTGCTGCATGCAGTAAGGTCAAAGCTGTTGGAGACCTACCATCTACTTCAATGGGTGCAAAATTTGAGAATCTTGCTGCCCTTTCAAAAGAATTCACTTGGAGAAGAAATATTTTCCTTATAGCATTCAGGTGTCGCAACACCCTAATGAATAAGACTAAGTCCTCTGAATTTAAAGAGCTACAAATGGGGTAACTAGGGAATAAATTAATTTGTGGTGTAGCCAGTAGTCGGGACTATGCAAAATTATTGTGAGAAATACTCTTATCTCTCTGAAGAATGTAAGATAATTGCAGAGTTTGTGGAAATTTGGAATCTAAGGGCAAGACATTAGTATGGATTGGAAAACTGAGCCCAAGCAGTTATATGTGCAGAGAAGGATATGAAGGCAAAAGAGAGTTGCAATGGAAGGTGACAACTCCTACTGCAGATGTGAAAACAATCTACATGATTAAAAAACAAACAACCATCAGAAAAAGCCCTTGTGGCAATTAGCAGGAATACCACAAAACAACATAACAAAGTAACTGTTTTGTGAAGGCATAACCCTGTTTTTACAAACTGCCTAGAAGAACATAAAACATATATATCCATAAATAAATATCAAAATGCAGTAATATAAATAATACATACTGGAAAGCTGTACCTTAAACTGTGACTTTTTGTCCAGAGTCTGAGTTTGACACTGCTTAGCACAAGAAACCCAAATCCATGTCCTGGATGCCAATGTGCCTACTCAAAGACCCTTATCCAGTCCACCAGTTCATTCCAGATCTCTGTTCCACTTTTCTGACAGATCAATTCCCTGATCCAAAATCAGCTGCACAGATGCTTGATCAGGACTTGGTGCGGGTTCAGAGGATGGAGAACAAAGCTCTTGTTTTCTGAGAATGTCCAGGATGCTGCCTGGGTTCAAGGCACCACAGCCACAAAAAGCACTGGAGTAACTTCCAGGAGCACTGTGCTTCTGAATCGTAGAGTCATGGAATTGTTTTGGTTGGAAACAATGTCAAAGATCATCGAGCCCCACCGCGAGCCTACCT
>WBMZ01015020.1:0-22332 GCA_013400975.1 Atrichornis clamosus
GCCCGGCCCGGCCCGGGAGGGAGCCGGGGGCTGCGCGGCCCCTCCGCGGTTCCGGCACAGGGCACCGAGAGCGGTGTGCCCTCCGGGCACGCGTGTCCCCGGCTGCTCCCTCTGCCCCCGCCCTGCGCTGCCCCGCTGGCACTTGTCACCCCCGGGGCAAAGTCCACATCCCCCTGGAGACGCGCTTAGGCCCCTCACAGTTTCCACAGAGGCCACTTTAAAGTCTGTGCCACAGTAAAATCACAGTTAAACGAGACCAAAACACCTCTCCTGGAGATGTCCAAGAGGCGCCTGGGTCTGGCACTGGGTGATGGGTTTAGTGGTTTAGGGGTTACCGTGGCAGTGCTGGGTTGATGTTTGAACCTGATGATTTTAAAGGTCTCCTCCAACCTTGATGACTCTATGATTAAAGGCAGTGGCACAGGGTGCCCAGGGAAGCTGTGGCTGCCCCGTACCTGGAAGTGTCCAAGGCCAGGTTGGACGGGGCTTGGAGCAACCGCGGATAGTGGAAGGTGTCCCTGCCCAGGGCAGGGGGTGGAATGAGATGATTTTAAGGTCCCTTCCAACCCAACCCATTCCATGGTTCTGTGATTCCATAATTTAAGGCTCAGTCTTCAGGGTTGTGTGTTCCCACTCTTCCCAGGAATATTACATATTGCTATTGCAAGTTTGATTCCAGGATGAACAATAAAGCCACACAAGCAGGCCCTAAAACACACACCACTTCAGTAAATATTGTCCAGTGGTGGAAACAACTTCCTAAAACATGCAAAAACACCAGTCTGTGGATCCTTGGCACATCAGTGTAAGACAGCATGGAACAGATATCTGAATTCTCCTGCCTCTGAATAATAATTTCACATCATACCAGATGTGACTTTTTTTCTTCTGTTTTGCTGTTTTTATAATACTAAGCCAGCTGACTGGCAATGGGCAGTGCCATCCCTTATTGCTTTGTATGGAGTTGATGAGTTGCAATGAATACGGATTTTGCTGACAGGCTGGAGGTTCACAGTGACTGGAAGTTATGCCTTTTAGCCTTAAATGCTTTTCATTCAGCTTGCACACATCTGTCACTCGCTGTGAAATTGCTTTAACAGAGTTAAGTTTTGCTGACGTGGGTTGTGTGGTTGGTACATTTAATGCTCTGCCACTTGGCTGATCACAGGGTGGTGACAAATTTAAGGGCTGAACCTTTTTAAACCAGCACAGCTTGATCAGATTTGAAATACTGAAGATGGTATGTGACACTGAGTGCTAAACAGCCTCTTTCCTTCTGAAATTCCACGTTCTCTGGGCACACACTGGTTGTATCCAAGTGTAATGGAGCAATTGCTTAAGTACCTCGAGGAGAGCAGGCTCACCCAGGGCACCACTGAAACAGCATCTCACAAATCTGTAGATATCTCAGCTGAGCTAAAACATTCAATCAACAGCACTTCTAGAGGCCAAATGTGAACCAGGCTCTGTTTTGGATCTGTTTGGTTGTTAGGCTCTGCCTGAGAGCCCGCAGAGAGGTGGCTGCTGTGGTTTGCTCACTGCACATCTGTGAGCTGTGCGAGCAGACACCAAGGAGGAAATACTCTTTACTGTGTGCATCCTGAAGGTGGTAACTCAGAGAAGAATTTGGGCTCTGCTCAGTGTAGCATGTCTTTTATCAGATGTAGTTGAGAAGCTTTTCATAATGGACAGTCATGTGTCATGTGCAAGTAAGGTCCAGGAACCTGGAGAGATAAACCATGGAGCCATAAATGGGATTGCTGTTCTGTCGCATCATTTAGCAGATGAAAATATGCCAAATCCCAGAAGCTTTATACCCAGGAACAGATGCCAGTGTGTGCACTGAATGGGAAACCTCCCTGCCTAATTACAGCTGGGGTAAAAACAAAATGAGAGCTGAAGAGTTTATTTAATTATAGCGTTTTATACTTTGGTACTACCTGATCCCCAAGATCCCCGGGCATTTCACAAACACGGGCTAATTAAAGGCTGCAATCTCCCTTTTAAGATAGGGAAATGCTGTGTTTTAATGGCAAAGCTTGTGTCTTTAGCATCTGCATAAGACACCATGACAAATGTGAGCCAAATCAGGAACAGAGAAAAATGATCCTATTTCTATGCTGCTTGAAACTAAAACCATCCTCTTTAAGATAAGAACTTGGCCATATTAGATTTTAGGCTGATGTAACATCTGCACTGCAGCTATCAATGACAAATACAATCAAAACAAAAATACCACCGCAGCCAAAACAAATATTTTCCCACTTTTTCTCCTAATAAATCCTGTCATTTGAAGGGTTTTTTTCCCTTTACTAACCCAAAAATTCCTTCTCTAAACACCTGTTTTGTATTATATCCTAAAGGGCAAAATGAAAGTGAATGCCTGAGTGAACAGGCCCAGGAGAAGCACTTCCTCCCCACCAAAGGGATGAAGAGGTGTCCCCACTGTGACTTCACTTGTGGCAGAGTGACATCGAGAGAGAGGTGGTTTCTTACACCACCACGTCCAGGCTTCCTCGTGCTCTGGACCCGCAAGGCAGCCCCTGGAAGGACTGTGAGCTCTGGCACCCAGCAAGTGCAGTGCCCTGTCACTGCCTTATCCTGTATCAGCCTCCAGCTCTGCTTGGGGAGGGAGGGACCAGGAGGTCTCCACAAGCTCATCTGTTTGATCTCCCTGCAGAGGGACTGGAACCCTGACGTGCCACAGGGTGACAGGATCCGTTCCAGCGCCACAGGCACACCACGTCAAAACTTCAGTGGGTGCCAGGCACACACACGGTCCTTAACACAACCACGGGGCTGTCAAACTGCAGAGCTGCCAGCAGAGGCACTGATAAAACCTTTGCCACCTTGCTGGCTACTTCTCCATGTCTGGTTGCAAAGGAGACTGCCAGGGAACCAGTTTCTTTGCCATGCTGCGTAACAGCTCTTGGCTGTGCCCTCTGCACCACAGGGAACCACAGGTTCACCCTGTGAGTGCTCTCCCACAGCCTCCTTGGCTGCCTCAGAGACACAGGTTTGTTATCAAACAGAAGCTTTAGAAATGTGTGTGAAGTTCATGGGGAGAGATGATTAATTATCCAAAACGACCTTAGAAGATTTCTCCAAGGGAAAGTAGTCATTTTAAGACCTCTGACTTTGTAGGTAGGATAACAAGGTGCTGTTGACAAAGCCAGCTGCAAATGTAATGAAACTGTAATGAATAAATAGTAATTATCTGCTGCTAGAGGAAACTCTCAATCATTATTGTCTGAAAGTCAAAAGCAGGTTGCAGAGGGTAGTCCTGAGTGATGTGTCACCAAATCAAAACAGCCCTTTTCTCAGGACAGACTGTTGGTTGAAATATATTCTGAATCCCTTCCATGTAAGTAAAACAAAAATGCTATTCTTATGAATTATTTTCAAAAGGTTAGAAGGAGGTGTTAAAATCTAGCTGCAGAAGATACTCTAAGAGAACCACAGCTGTTCTGTCTGGAGAACCAAAAATAACATTTTGACAAAATAGTCTTAAAAACGAAGTTAAGAGTTGGTTGTGCTTTAAGCTACTGCCCTAATTCAGAGAGACCAAACCAGCATGGACCACTGAAAACCCACAACAGAAGGGTGGCTTTTAATAGGTTCCTAATCCCAGAATCATGGAACAGCCCAGGTTGGAAGGGACCTCAAAAAGTAATCTGGTCCAACCTCTCATGGGAAAGGGAGTCTAAGGAGATTATCTAACACCCCGTGCCATTGCATCTTGAGCACTTCGGCAACAGAGACTGTACCACGCCCCTGAGGAGGCTGTGCCAGGGAATGGTTGTTCTTGCTATAAAAAATATCTTCCTTGTATCAAGAGAAAATAAAAAAGCATGGTGTGGAGACACTATATGAAGTGCTACTTCATGGATGAACTGGATGTTCCAGGAAAGAGATAAAAGCGGTGTTTATGGTCATTATTTCAATAAAGAAATCAGATAAACCTCCTTATTTAGTAACTGGAAGTGCAGATGACAGTCTGCACTACTCATGAAGGAGGAAAAGCAAGGCAAAGGAATATTTCAATAGCAGATGGTGGAAAAATTATATCGTTTTATCTTTAGTTCTATCTTTCAAAGGTTATGTGGATCAAAATATAATCAGGCTGCTGAGTGCACAATTTAATGCAGGAGGAGGCTTTGCTGGTTGCCTCTCTCACTCCTTATTTCCTTCCCAATTATGTTTTATTATGTTGTTCACATTCAACATGTGAACAACATTCACTGGAATACTCATTGAATACCAGTGCTCATAAAAAAACAAATGATAAATGACATTCATCATTCTACCCTGCTTGGTTGCAAATTGTTTATAAACGTCAATTTTGCCCACAGAATTGAACCTGATCCAGAATTTGAGAGGTTTTTGAAACTTTTCTGCAATATGATGTTCTGATAATGCATCAGTGGTGACATGGCAGAGTTCAGTAGTTCTCCACTTGCATTTAGAAAATATGTCTATATAAATATATAAATAAATATATATATACATATATATACAAACATACCCCTAGCCCATAGCAAGGCTCAGCTAGACATTAGTGTTGCTGCACATGAAGAATTTCCATCCTCAATATCCAAACAACACACACCTCAGTCCTCAAAAAATAAATACTTTTGAGTGGAAAGGTAGAAAACTTGGGGTTAAAACTCTCTTTCCTTAGTTGTCAAGAGTGGGCTGGGGTCATGAAAGCTTCCCTGGAATGAGGACCAGAAGCTTCTCTGTCTTTTGACACCTGAGATTCTGGAGTGGGAGGATTTGAGCAGCTGGGCCTTTAAGCCACCAGGTAAGCAAAAGAAAAGAAGGCTGCTTACATCGAGTGGCTTCTCAGAAATGAGGGGAACAGCACAGAGCTAATGGCACACGCTCGAGAGGAGCTCTGTTCTTTTGGTTTCCATCCACAAGGGCCCTTCGGTGGGTCTGAGGTCCCCAGTTCTCATGGAGTACAAGCAAACACTTGCAAATATATTCTGAGCAAGTGATACTCTTTACAACCAAGTACACAGTCTGTTAGTACTTAGGGCATATGGCCAACTTGCATGTCAAGGCTGCTTTTTAAAACAGATTCTAAAATGGATTTATTACAAATAAACAGATTCTCCGAAGTACAGCTCCAGGCAGCTGTTGTGGACAAGGGAAAGCACTGCACACCTGGAGTAAAATGGTCCTCTGAGACCAGTAACCCCACAAGAACAAGAGACTTTGCCTTGCCTTAACTTGAAATAGTTTGTCTTCAAGTCTTGTGGTGAGAAGTTCCCCTGGACTTGTCTCTTTTCCTCCCTGGTTTTCCTGTGGGAACGCTGTTGGCCCTGTCACCTGCCATGTCAGGAACCTGATGGGAGCACTGTTTCAGGCTTGTTCTTTTGATGTCAGCCTTGTGGCTCTTTGAAGTTGGAGTCTCCTCTTGGAAGGCTGGAGGGGCCATGCTGGATCTAGAAGAACAGGAAAGTAAAGAGGGGTAGCAAACCCAACACCAGTGGGAATTGGTGAGGGAGTGAAATGGATTGTTAGGATGTGCCACAGGACTGGGGGCATGTGGGGCAGGAACAAAAACTCTGAATAGGGGTGCAAAATTCAGAATCTTGAAGATGGGGTTCTGGATTTTATTTCCTATAAAGCAAGGAACCCTAGAGCTGAGAATCACCTCCAGCTGTTGCATACTCCATTTCCCTGTCTCAGTGGCCAAGAAATTATACGGTTTTGTATATATGTAAATTAAAATAAAATAACGCGTTGAACTTTCCTGTTTTCTAAATACACAAATCATATTTGGTAAATTCAAACACCATTTCCTTCTCTGCTTAGTCACTAGTTATGAAATCTCTTAAATGACAAATGAGGTGATCATTCCTGCTCAGCTGCCATTAGAGGCTGTATTTTAATTAGTTAGGACATTCATGTCAAAACAGCTAATGCACAGGCCCTCACAAATTCATTGCTGAAGCTCCTTCATTGTCAAACAAGACTCATGGATTTGTTCCCTCACCTAAACACAGAGGTGGTGCACAGAAACCAGTAAATGCTGAGTGCCCTTCCCACTGCCCGTGCTCACAGGGCTACACAACAGCAAACAAGGCACGGCTCAATCTGTTGAGCTCAGCAAAAAATCCAGGGTAAAAATCCATCTGCTGGAGATCCAGTGGATTCTTTACTGCTTCAAATGGGCAGCCACACCTGCTTGGGAAGACCAAAACCTTCCTAAGAGGTGGAAATGAGTTTATAGCGTGGGATTTGCAGGAAGCAGCCTGGTAAGACGGGAAGGCTGAGGCATCCCACTGCCTCTGAACAGACTTTAGTGAGGCAAGATGCCAAATCTAGAAATTAAACCTGTCATTTTTCCATCCTAACTAAGGCAATCATAGTGACTCTGCTTAGAGCAGTAAGAAATTCTACTTCCCTTTGATTATCGAAGATGTGACTGAAACTTCCTTCCCAAGCGAGCTGAGGTTCCTGCAGCATTAACAACCCTCAAAAGCACAGCAGGCATAGGCTGCAGAAGCTGAATGATCCTGCAGACATGATTAATGAAGGAGAGGACTAAATCCCCACGACATCTGGATTTGCTTCTTCTGGCCACAGCTGGTTTTGGTTGCTTTTTATTCCAAATATATTCGTTAGGACTAAGCACGGGGTTTAAGCACAGCCTTCCTGTTCCAAGTCTCCATTTTCCGTGGAGAAGCTTCTCATCAGGAGCCTATCCAAGAAGGCATATGTAGCAAATGAAGTGGGATTTGCTCAACCAGCTTGCACACTGAATGGGCTGCAAGAGTTCAAAAGGAGACACACAAAGGGAAATGGAACAGTTTGGCTTTTTTATGTATTTTCCCCTCTCTGAAGTGATTGTCTCGTCTGCTTCATTGTCCTTCCAGATAATTTTATAAAAACCTTAGCCCTCTGAGGGTTTGAACTTACAGTAAATGGATCACAAAGTGTTTACAGCTTTTTCAGTTCATAAAGTGTAGATGCTCAGAGCCTAAGTCCATCCACCCAAGCCTGGCTCCTGGCACGGGAATGCCACCCAGCCAGAGGCCTCACAACAGTCACACAACTCCTCCTGTCCGTGGGTGAGGCTGCCCTGATCCCTGTAATCCTGTCAGCCTCCTGCTCCCCTCCAGCTCCTCTGCACTCACACAAGAGCTTGCCTGGACAAAAGGACATCAACTCCTTGGCAGCACCAGCACATCTTCATGGTGAAACAGCCAGCAGGAATCCTACCTCCATGATTTATTGGGGTGGTAATATCTGGACACAGGGTTTTTCATTATCCTGCAGGAGTGCAGATGTAATTAACTGGTGTATTACTGACTTCTGTACTGATACTCTTACACTCATGGGCTTGCTCCTCTGGTTGCCAGCGTGGATAACAAGGAATCTGCTTTTTTAGCCTGGGTTCTCTCTTGCCTCTCTAAATAACCAACAGGAGAAACAGCAGCTGCCTTGTTTATATAATAGTGATCTACTTAGAATTGATAAACTCTATCAAATCACTAGTAATTCTGGTTTGGTTTTTTTTCACAGCAATTTAAATGCCAGTGTTTATTTGGCTTCTATAGGAAAGCATAATACTTATTTAAAAGCTTGCTTGCTTTCAGACACATCCACCATCGCAGGTCCAGCTGGTTTTTGCTGTACAGTATTGAACACACTGGCATATTTAATGCATTAAAACAGCCCTCTGCAGATAAAAAAACGATTATTACCTTTTTTTGCTGATGTTTAGCAGAAACTTATATCCTCCTGGTTACCTATGCAGTCTAACTTTACCAGATTGGGTTTGACCATAGTTGGTTGCACTAATATTTGCAAGTGAAATGCAACTACTGCTTTTCCTTCCTTTTCTATTTCTTAATAAAATTAGTATTTCCGTAGGCACTGGAATCCTCATTTTCCTGACGTGAGAGAAAATAACAACATTCTTCTGTTATCCCAACTTTGAAACACGATGATTAAAAGTATTATCATAGATCACAGAAAAATCCTGTTTGGAAGGGACTTCTGGAGACCATCTGCTCCAAACTTCTGCTGGAAGCAGGACCCTGGAGTTAGGCTGTCCAGGACTCTGTTAAGCCAAACCTTGAATATTTCCAGTGAGGGAAATTCTACCACTTCCCTGGCAACCTAGTGCAATGTTTAATTGTTCTCACAGTGATTTTCTTTCACTTGAACCCAGACAGAATTCCTCCTTGAGGCGAGCTGCTTGTATTAGCCTTAATGTGTTTTCCCTTGATGTGTTCAGATGCACAAATTAGCTCTTGCCTGTCTGAATAACCAACAGAAGGGGCAGCAGTGGCCTTGTTTTATTTCAGATGCCAGGCTGGATGTTCAGCAGCTGAACTACCTGACGGCTGGCTTTTGCCACATCTTTCACTTCCCTTTGCACAGCCTGGGTAACTACTGGACAGAACTGGGGGGTCTTTCAGTACTCTGTCAAGTAGCAGAGAACCCAGGAGCACAGAAGTGGGCAGGAGGCTGAAATTGAGGGCGTTAATGTTCTATAACAGCCACTCACCCCATTTTAAATTGAAGCTTTTTGAGCATTTTGTCTATATAATATAATTAAGCTGTAAAGATCCCTGCTGTGGACTGAAAGCAATATGCAAACCAAACCTCATAATCCTGCCAACAATTACCTTGTACTTGGCATACTGCCCAGAATTAAAATCTTGCAAAATTTTAGTCTCCATTTCTCTGGTATATTTCTGTAGCTATTTCAACAACCAATAAAATTAAAAAAAAAAAAAAAGAGATGATAAAAATGTTTTGATTATGGACTAAGCATACATAATGGCCTGGCTATGGTTCCCTTCTCTTTCCCCAAACACCTAAAGAATAACAAGAGGAAATACTAAAAAGAACAGCAATCTAAACAAAAGTTTTGAGGTCAAACTCTCCCCTACTCCTCCTTCCTTCTCTCTATTGCTGGCTCCCAGCTGAAGGCACTGGTTGCATTGTTAGTCCATGGACAAAATCACTAAACCACAAAAAAGATTTGGGGGGGCTCAGTGGTAGCTTGAGCCTTTCCAGAGTTTTGCCTTGTGCAAAGCAAAAATCCTCTGAAAACAAGGAAAAGTAAACCCAAGTTCATGTAGAATCACAGAGTGGTTTGGGTTGGGAGTGAACTTAAAGCTCATCCAGTGCCACTCCCTGCCATGGGCAGGGACACCTTCCACTGTCCCAGGTTGTTCCAAGTCCCATCCAACCTGGCACTGGACACTTCCAGGGGCAGCCTGGTTTATCTGGGCACCCTGTGCCAGGGCCTCACCACCCTCACAGGGAGCAATTCCTTCCCAATATCCCATCTAACCCTGCCCTCTGGCAGTGGGAAGCCATTCCCTGTGTCCTGTCCCTCCACCCCTTACCCCAAGTCCCTCTCCAGCTCTCCTGGAGCCCCTTTAGGCACTGGAAGGGGCTCTGAGGTCTCCCTGGAGCCTTCTCCTCTCCAGATGAAGCCCCCCAGCTCTCCCAGCCTGGCTCCAGAGCAGAGGGGCTCCAGGCCTCAGAGCATCTCCGTGGCCTCCTCTGGACTTGTTCCAACAGCTTCCCATCTTTGTCATGCCGTGGTCCCAGGGCTGGGTGCAGTGCTCCAGGTGGGGCCCACGCAGTGCCAGCCCCAAGTGTGGTCACCACGGATGACAACTGTCACTAGAGTGGGTTGCACAAAGCACAGCTACGTCTGCATTTAGATGTGTCTGCACAGGAGAGAGGAGGGGTAACTTGGCAGGGCTGGGCCTGCAGCTCTTGGTGAGGCAGCAGTGCAGGAAAGGCACCAGGAGGAGTTATGGACATTTTCACTAGGGGTGCACAAGGCTCTCCTTGCCAGTAAGTTCTCACAGCAGTGACAGGGGACTGCAGTTTGAACCTGTCAGTTTACAGACAGCCCAGTGGCAGGCTGGCATCAGGTGAGCACCCAGCTGTACCACCAGGTGGAGGGGCGCCCACCAAGTGGGAGGGTGTTCAGGAAGCACGCTCTGTTTGAGGATGGGGAGAAGTGGCTGCCACCCAGTGCAGTTCACCTAAATACTGGGTTTGCCATGGAAAAAGAGCCAGTACATGCTGACAGTGCCCCAGTGTCCTGTCTCCTGAATGTTTCTGCTGTCTGCAAAAGCAGACGCCTTGCACGGCTACAGCCTTGAAAATAAACACAGCCCAAGCTGTAACCTCATTCCATGTTCTGGGAGCACAGGCAGCCAACACCAACTGGAGCAGTGTGGAGTCTTTGTAAGGGAATTTTCTAGTGTAACAAGGAACTAGTTCACTGCAGAGACTGGTATCCAAGGCTGGGACTGAGGTAGTGGTGTGACACAAGAAAAATACAGGAAGCTGCACACTTCCTACTGAATTTGCTCTCACACATCTGATTACAGAGGACTGATAAAGATTATACTCCTAACTGATTGAAGACTGGAGTTGCTGACATGAGTGACAGCAATCAGATTTTCACTCATGTTGCCATGACTGTTGAATGCACTAGCTACCAAAACCATGGCTGCTCAGTCGGCCACTCTGAGGTTATGCAAATATAACCTCAACCAGAACTGTGAACCAGCTGTTCCCTCCCTGTTTCAAGAAGATGTTTTCACACCAGAAGTTTCTCTTTGCTGTCGGGCGCCCTCTCCTGCACGTTCACCTCTGTAGCTGCTCTGGTGACAGAGAGAATCCCTCCTCCTCCTCCTCTGGTAAAGCCTTTCCATACAGAAGTCCCTCCTGACCCAGCACCTCCCTGCTTTTCAGACACCCAGCTTGTGGCCATCACTGCAGAAAGCTCCCAGGCAATCCTAGCTTTGCTAATGAAGAGTTACCAGGCAATACATTTTCTTTACAAAGCAAAATCATTCCAAGTATCCTCAACTTAAAATCACAGAATCCCAGAATGGTTTGGGTTGGGAGGGACCTTAAAGCTCATCTCGTTCCACCCCCTGACATGGGGGCCTTCTACTACAGTCCTTGAACACTTCCAGGGATGGGGCAGCCACAGCTTCTCACCATCCTCGTGGAAGAATTTCTTCCCAACATCCCATCTACCCCTGCTGTCCTTCAGCATAAAGCCATTCCCCCTTGTCCTGTCACTCCAGGCCCTTGTCCACAATCCCTCTCCAGCTCTCCTGGAGCCCCTTTAGGCACTGGAAAGGGCTCTAAGGTCTCCTCGGAGCCTTCTCTTCTCCAGGCTGGACACTCCCAGCTCTCCCAGCCTTTCCTAATAGGAGAGGTGTTCCATCCCTCTCTACTCATCTCTGTGGGCCCCTCATACCACTTTCAGCCTTCTTGCTACTCCCTGTAGTAAGGCAGCAATAACTACGTGTCAGGGATTGTCCCTCTACTCTGTAGAGGCAAGAAAAAGCAGATTTGGTGTCTCAGTTCCAAATCTGAGTGTTTTGCACAGAAGGGAGTTCAGAGGAGTGGGACGTGGCCTCTGCCTCCTGACAGCAGCTCATGCAGCAGAGATTATCAGCATCTCAAACAGCAGCTCTGGAAATCTGCTCCACCTACGAGTCCTCTTGCCCTGGGGTGACAGAGGATAACACACCTCTTTAGCTGGAGATGGAAATCTATGCTCCCGACTCCCACAAAAGGCAAGGAATGGGGCACAAACCCTGAGAAATTTAAGAATTCATACAAGAGGAAACTATGTGGGGCTAGCACTTAATCATCACATTTCTACATCCTCCTCTCACGGGCTGATTGCCAAACCATTTTCTCTCCTGCTTCCTTCCTTCTTGTCTTTTTTACACTCTGTCAGGTTGTTCACACGGCTTCCTCATCCCCACTCCGTGTTCCAAGAGTTCTCTTTATCATATTTTCCTAATTTATCATCAGAAAGCTGCCAGAAACTGAGAAATTATGTCCTAGAGAAGAACACAGAGAATGCTTTGACCTTTGGTCAATGCTCTGCTGCAGCATTTATGGTGTTTCATGTATATGTTTTACTTGTAGGTTGGTGATGAGGAGTAGATGCCTGTTTTCTGTAAAATTTCGTAGATAGTGGCTGTTCATGTCATGTAGTGCCTTTGAAAAAAGCCTTCTGCAGGGTGGCCTGTTTGACTGTTCTCTGATCAATGGCTGCACAACACTACTGTCATTTATTCCACAAGAAAATACATTAAGATTTGGGTTTGGCAGCTTTGTGGAAACAGGAGTGTACTCTACAGTTTCATTGTCCAACAACTCTCTATCCCTGATTTGTTCAGACACAGATTATTTCTATTCTCTGTTCCTGCTGGAGGTGGATGTTCTGGAAGTTTGTGAAAGCTATTCCTACACTTGTGCTGTGGATTTAGGTCCCCCCTCCCCACGCACACCAACCCACGACTTCTGCAAAATAAACCACTGGAAGAAGTGGGAAAAGGAACCCCCCAGGTTTCATGAATTGAAACTGCCTCCTGTGAGAGTTACTTCAGCATACCTGTTCCTGGAACACAACAGGTACTTCTGTCAAGAACAAAGAAGTATGTAACAAAGCTTCCAAAAATGCCTACTTTTTAATGGCAGTAAAAGCTTTGCTATTTATTGACAGTTTCATCCCACTATCCCTTAACTTATCCCTAGAGATGCCTGGAACTCCTTCCAAACAGTACTACTTAAATTGCTCCCAAGGTTTGAAGTAGGCTTCTTTTAACTTGTTTATTAAGGAAGTGTCCTCAATTGTTGCTAAATTATCACCAAAAAACCTGATTTTTGTGGCCCATGGAAAGACTAAGACATCAACTTTCTTCCACTAACTTCAAGGTACTTCAAAATCTTTAGTTTTGTCCTCTGAGAAAATGTGGTTCTTTTTTAAAGTAGGTATGATTTATGCACCTTAATCACGTAGATACTATGGAATCACTACCTGAAGAGAATCACTACATTCTACTTCCTTCCTTCTCAATGTTTTTTATTCCAAAGCTGTCATGGAAGCAGTTTAAAAAAAAAAAATCCCAAAGCAACAAAATACCCCAACAATGAAGATGTTTTTGTAGTTCTGATTAAATCTGTCAGATCTGCTTCCACAACTTCCCTTCCTTAGCTTTCTAAACCCAATTCCAAGTTGTACTCTAGGCTACTTTTACAAGTTTGGACCTGGGCAGAAATCAGAACTTCAGCTTTAGCTCACTCCATACACCTGACGTGGACACAATCCAGAGGAGGCCACGGAGATGCTCCAAGGGCTGGAGCCCCTCTGCTCTGGAGCCAGGCTGGGAGAGCTGGTGGTGCTCACCTGGAGAAGAGAAGGCTCTGGGGAGACCTTGGAGCCCCTTCCAGGGCCTAAGGGGAATTCTCCTCCAGGAGAGCTGGAGAGGGACTTGGGACAAGGGCCTGGAGCAATAGGACATGGAGCAAGCGTTTCGAACTGAGGGAGGATCAATGTAGATTGGATATTAAGAAAGAAGTTTTTACAGTGAGGGAGGTGAGGCCCTGGCTCAGGGTGCCCAGAGAAGCTTTTGCTGCCCCTGGATCCCTGGAAGTGTCCAAGGCCAGGTTGGACGGGGCTTGGAGCCACCTGGGATAGTGGGAGGTGTCCCTGCCCATGGCAGGGGTGGGACTCGAAGAGCTTTAAGGTCTGGTCCAACACAAACCAGTCTGGGATTCTGTGACCAGAGCTGTCCTGCCAGCTTAGCCAGTTCACAGGCATCTAAGAACAGAGAGGGCAATTCAGGACACCTGACGTAGGTGCTTAGAGCAGATAGTGTGGAAAAAATCCCAGCTTAATGAGTACAAAAAAAGGCTTCTTTGAGCAGCAGTCACCCTTGAGCATCCTCCTGCTGTGCATTCACTGCAATGTCTGTCATTTCCAGCCACACCAGCTATATAATAGAGTTCCTCAGTGCTTCTAATTTTTATTGTCATTGTGCTCCCACTGTTATGTTAATTAGATTAAAGCAGACTCCCACTGAGGCTTTAACAATGATAAACATTGTAGTCATCTGTCAGCTCTCTCTGGAACCACTTTCCATGGCTTTGGAAATGTGCTGCCCCGACAGACCACACTGCTGTGTATTGTAAATAATCTGCTTTGATCACATTTGCTCACATACACTGTAATAATCAACACTGACAAATGAATTCCTAATGACTCAGAACCTGAGGCACATTATTGATCTTTCCATGAAGGGGGTCATGGAAACACAGTGTAATAATATTGCCATTTTTAACTATGCAAGGCAGATACTGTGGGGAGAGAGGTCCTGTCAGAAACCTAAAATGACTGTACATTAACACTCATCATTTTCTTTGTCTGGGAAGATTGGCTCATTCCATCTTTCCCTCTTTGCCTTAAGTAGGTTGTAGCCTTTCCACCTTGTTTTAAAGGCAACAATAAATTTTGACAACTTCTAACACAGACCCTCAGTTCTGGGGGATTTCACTTCCAGGCCCTTAACGCCTAAATCCATATTCCAACAGATTTCATCCAAGGAAAAAAAGAACAATGAAGGAGTAAGGGCTGGACTGATTTCTTGTCTTACTGTACAGAGGCACTGAGCAAAAAGGCACTCCTTGTTCCAGACTCTGTGGAGAATTAGGGGGGACTTCACAAATCCAGGTTCTTTCTAAGTGCTGTGGAAACCATTATTACAAAGAGTTTTGTACTTCATTTCACTGAATCCCAAAAGGTTTAAGTCTTCTGTATTCAGTGTGTGTGTGTGTGTGTTAATGCAAGGACATCTGCTGTGTCCATAAACCTGTATTATACCTCCCATTTCTCCTCCTGCTGCAAATCTGAAGCAGATGTGTGAGGCTGCAGAGAATAGGTGTAGGCTATATTTCTCCAAACTCTGTTCTTGCTGCTATTTGGGAGGCAACAATTTGCCAAATAGCAGAACCAGACTTTAAAAGCAAGTAACAACAAACAGCCACGATCTCGCTTTTCCATCCCTTGGCCTGAAAGTAATCAAAGAGTGGAAGTGGAACCCAAAATGAGAAATGTTTTCCTCTTTAGACCTCTACCCTAACATAATGCCTGCCCCCAGCACCTACCAAGTCCACTGCAGATCCCTAATTCATCAGGCTGACAACTGTGATCTTGGAAAGAAACTCCAGCTGCAAAAGCCTACCTAATACGCTGGGCTGAAATGCTGTGTGCAATATGTTCCACCACCCCCAGATAAATCAGAGCTCAGCTCTACGTAAGCCGAACCCCAGGGCTGTCCAGGCTGTGGCTGCAGAGCTGCCTCTGAGTTAAGGAACTCCATTTGTGAGAACAGAGCTGTGTTTTGAAGAGGGCACAGTTGCTTTGGTGAGTCACGTGTGGATTTGGAACGAGAACCCAGCTGGCAAACACCTATTTTTCATCATTTCTTGAGGTCACTGCTTAAGTTCAAGTAATGGGAAAAACAGATGAATTAAAAGCAAATCTCTTTGAGTTATATTTGAAACACACAGCTCAGGGATAGTCTTGCAAAATTCAACCAGGAAAGTATGGCACAATCATCTGTTGAGCTTCTCCACTTATGGAAACAGTGAGATTGTGGATTGCATGCTTTGACCAGCTACAAAACAAGGTAAGTCTATGCTGCAAGAAATCTTCTAAAATAAATATGAAAAGAGGAAGGAGTAGTCATTCATTTCCTATAACTGATGCTTAAGCCAAGAATTACTAAAATGCATCCTGATTATTTTTTTCCAGGTTTTTTTCCCCTTTCTCTCTTTTTTTTTTTTTCTCTTTCTGCCCTCTACTCTTTTTGCTTTCTCTTTATCCTTGTCTATTTAAAAAATATGCTTTTGGTCACTACTTTTTAAATGGCCTTGTAAAGATCAACACAACGGAACAAGTCATCCTCATAATTATTTACCTTTCACATGATTTTCAGTGCAAGCATAAACCTTCAACAATTTCAGCAAAGGTTTTCCGTTGGGCCATTCAGTGGCAGAAAAATAAATCTGTATTTGCAGAAAAAAAAATTTAAAAAATATTTAATTGTATCTGTTTCATACTCCAGGAGAGGGCACCAAATAATTATCTTAAATATCACCCAGGCAGCTATTGTGTAAAGGCTGTTAATTGATAGGCTTTAATCACCCTTATTTCCTTACTGCAGAGAGCAGGACACTGACTGTTTGCTGAATGACAAATTAAAAAGTTGTAGAAAGGGTTTAATCATGTCCCTATTTCAGTTCAAACTACCTCTGCCAGGCACCAGAGCTGGAGCACTCTGCATTCTTTGCCCTGACTCTCCTTAGGCCCTTTTCAAAGTATGTGCAAAACTTTTTGAGGAAGCAAGGTGAAAAATAAAGTTAAAAAATATTTCTTTCCCCTCAATCCACTTATTATTATATAAGTAGTAAAAAAGGAGTTACAAGGAAAACCAGCTGCAGTGTGACACCTCCACTGGGCTCTGCCTTATTCACTGCCCCTTTTGCAGACCACAGAAACAACATTTTACTGCTGTCCCCTGGTGACTTATAATGACCACCCTCTTGTCTTTATCTCCAGTCCCTGAATTTTTGGGAATGGAAGAAATGAGCTTATCTTTTGTAGCCTGAATTTGGATTAGCCAGAGGGAGCAGGTGATAACACACAGCACCCCACCAGCAGCAGGAAGGCACGTGCTCAGCGTGCTGCTCCCGTCCTGTGAAACAAGGCCATATTTAATGTCTGTGAAGTCCCCCTGTGGCAGGTGAGGGGCTGGGAACACGAACACAAAGGTGCTACTCTGGGCAGTCAAACAGCTTCTCTCTCCTCAAGTCTGGTTTTCTCTGGCAGCACATGCAAGCAGAAACAATTATTACCTGTGTTTTTGTTGTGGCTAAACAACATGCTTTAGATAAATGGAATTAATTCTCATACTGTATTAGAGGGATAAAGGTAAAGCCTAAAATTAGAATCTCAACAAATGAAAATATTTGTAATTAGCTAATTATCTGCTTAAATGATGACATGCTCTGTCTCCCTACACCTGTTAGTATACACTGTCTTAAATATCAAACTCAGAATTAATACCAGCCACTAAGTGCATGCTACCCCTCTCCAAAAGTCCAATTAAGCATGTGTTTACAAACACTACCACTAATTACCCACCTCTTCTATTTCAGTCAAATGTCTTAGTATGCCTTAAAGACATTTCAGAAGCTAAGGAGACATAAAATGTCTATTCAAAACACTGTGAATTTTGGAAACCTTGTGAATTTCTGAGCACAAGTCCTAAGGCTACAGGTTCTCTAAACACATTTTTTCTCAGTCTAAGTGAGTTTGGGGCTTTGCCTTGTGAAATACTGAAGAATCTGAATTTCAGATACTCTTTCAGTTGCATGGCCATTTCTGTAATTTGAGGGAGAGATGCTTGCCACTATCCTTCATTTATTAAATGGGCAAAACCCTTTGATCACTGCCTGAAACTTCACTTTATGAAGCAGACAATTCTATCCTGCAGCTGCAACTCAAATTCTCAGCTAGTTTTGACCTCTGTTTTTACTTCCCTCTGAACCATGTTGAATGCTGCTATGAAAACACTGAATATTTCTGAACTACTACCAATTACTGATACCACTGCTGTTGTTCACCAGCTGTGGTGTGGGACTGCTTGGCTCGTGCAATGCTTCCTGCCCAAACAACTGCCAAAGCTTTTAGACTATATTGTAAGTTTAGAGTTATTTTTTCCCTGCCTTCTTATAAGCAATTTGCACTAAAGAACTTGGCCTGAAACTCTTCCCATCAAAGGTGGAGGAAGGTTTGATGCTCTGCTTGCTCACTGCTTGGACATAACTGCAGCCCTGAGCTTATTCAGGCTCTATTAGGGTCAGGTACATCAACACTTTTAGGATACACTGGAGGGGTAAAAACAAGTCTTTGCCCCTTCCTAAACCAGATCCACTCTGTTGCTACCTGCTCCTCTCTCTGCTGCTCCCAGCTCACTCTGGACTTACTAACTACTATTTTTAGCAATATCTCTGCCTCTTGGGACAGCATTGATTGTCCACATGCTGCCTACGTACTGGTTTTCTGTGACTTGTTTGAAAGCAAGAACTTAATAATGGCAGGGCCTGAATACTGAAGATCCTGTAACGTCTCATGCCAAACTTCTTTTCCAAAAGAATGAAGCTGATAGAATCCCTAATTTATACGTTTTGATCCTTGAGCAACATAGACTCTGGTACAATTCCCATTTATTCACCTTACCTCTGTGAGTAGTTCATCTGCCCCAGCTCTCTCCTTCTCACTTATTTTGTCTACAAGCTTCAAAATAAAACCACAGTCTGCAACGTTTTGCAGATGTGTCACTGAGGTATTATCTTGCAGCTCTCTTATGATCCAGAAAAGGGCTTTTTCCCTCAATTCCCACTGGACGTTTTCACCAGACTGTTACAGCTCTGGCAAGAGGAAGAGGCACATCACAGTTACAGCCACAATACAATCTGTGCTGAGCAATCTTGTTTAATTTCCCTCCTTTCCCACTCACAATATCAAACATTTTTCACTAAAGATCAAGCAGCTTCTTTGCTCTGCTTTATTTTTGGGGAATCTAAATCTTAAACTGTAGCAAAGCCATCGATTCTGAGCCAGTGTTGGTTCACAAGAACGACCTGAGTGTCCTTTCTTCCTGCCCTACTCCTGAGCAAAGCTGCTCTGCACACACTTTGCAACCTGCACAAAGGGGAAATGCCTCAGAAATCCCTCCTGCTCTGTTTGACAGGGGCACTCAGCATGGGGAAAAAGGATTATTTTACAACTGCTAGGGCAGAGCAGGCTCTCAGCATGCCTGGGACACCACCAATTACCTTACCTCATCCTACCACTGCCCATTTATTCTTCCTTTGCTATAATTTATTTATACCCTCAGCTTTCTTTACTGTGCACCACAGCAGAGTAACACAAGAGCACAGACATTTTCTCCTAATTTCTCCCACCTTTTGCCTACTATTTACAGTTCCTTACCTCCACATTTTTAAAACAGGAGTATTTTATTTTCCTTTTCCTTCCCTCTATGTGCTGATTTCTAAAAGGAAGTGAATGGGTGACCTTCAATCACTTTAACAGGTAATAAATATTTTACCTGGAAGGAGGACATGGAAACAACATGTCTGGGTTGACTGGAGTCATTTTCTTTTCTACTATTTTGCTGCTGCAAGAAGCAGAAGAAATGTTTCCATGACCCCAGGAACAGTGGAGACCAGGAGCTGATGAAAGCTCTCTCAGTTGTCATGCTTCATGAGTTTGCTACCTGCTACAGAGAACAAAAACACTCAACACAGAGGGTTGAAATACAGTATTATCCATATATCCCAGGCTTTCACGTCTGCACTTTGGTGCAGAATCACAGAATGGTGGGATAACGTGGGCTGGAGGGGCTCTCAGGAGGTCCCTGTCCAAGCTCCAGCTCAAAGCAGGTCAGTTCCGGGGTCAGGGCTTGAACTGCCTGGGTTTGGAAAATCTCCGAGGATGGAGACAGCACAACTTAGCTGGGCAGCTGTGCTGCTGTTGAGGGTCCTCGTGGGGAACAGCTTTTCCCTGTATTCATCCAAACCTTTCTTGTTTTGCCTTTTTGTCATTTCTTACCTTGACTGAGAGAAGCCTGGCTCAGTAACTTCCCAGGAAGGGACTGGATGTGTAGGGTCCCCAAAGCCTTCCCTGCCCCAGGCTGACCAAGCCCTGCTCCTGTAGCCTTTCCTTTCAGGCGAAGTTCTCCAGCCCCAGCCATTCTGGGGGCTTCCCTTCCCCTTCCCCCACTCTTTCCTGTACTGAGAGCCCCAAACCGGACACGGTGTCTGGATGTGATCCAAGGAGTGCTGAGCCTGAGGGACAAATGTCCCCTGGTCCCCTGGCCATGACAGCAGTGTCCTGGCTCCGGCACCAAGCAGGGCTCCTGTGGGGGAGCACAACTCTGCATCTGCAACACATTTTCCCCCTGAACAGGAAACCCTCACGTTGATGTCTTGGCAGGACAGCCTGCACTTGGAAAGTGTTTGCTGGCCTTTTCTTACATCCTTAAAAGTAGCAAGAATATCATGTTGCAGAGAAGATCCACGGTGACACTATTAAATATTACAGGAAATAGAAAACAAAATCAAGTCAATATTCTTAGAAATATGGTGAGTTGGACACCAATAGCACAGCTTAACGTGTTTAATTTCTTTTTGTGTCTCTTTCAGCAAAATGTTCCTAGAAATGTTCATAGTTTGCTAATTTACACACCACTATGTAGTTTTGCATTTTACCAGATTTTTTCCTGTGAGGGTGGGGAGGCCCCGGCACAGGGTGCCCAGAGAAGCTGTGGCTGCCCCTTCATCCCTGGAAGTGTCCAAGACCAGGTTGCACAGGTTTTGGAGCACCCTGAGATAGTGGGAGGTGTCCCTGCCCATGGCAGGGGGTGGAATAGGATGAGCTTTAAGGTCCCTTCCAACCCAAACCAGTCTGGGATTCTGTGATTCCAACTCACCTAGCACTCCATCTGCCTTTGGAGATCTGCCTTCCTGACAACTGCTCTCATTTTGCAAATTTTATTTTTGCAGCATTTAGCTTCTTTCAAAAAGAACAAATTTTACTAACAGTGGCACATTAATATCAGAACTTCTTCACTCACCTCAGTACTGCAGACAATTAACAAGTGAAGCAATTTTCAGCAAAGGGCACTTCTGGTACAGCAATAACTTGACAGAAAACATCTTCCTTTTCTTGGCACTGATGGACAGCTGAAACATCAAGAAAATTTCAGTCATTAGTCCTGACTAGTGTCATTCTAAAGAGAGGAACGTATCAGAATCTCTTATGCCATTTTGTACCAGCTTTGAATTTTAACATTGAAAGAGCTCAACACAATCCACTTCAGAAAAATAATTCCTTAAAAACAAAGAAACCTAATCGAGAACAAAAAAGTGTTCACAGTTGACTCCCTCTGAGATTTATCCAAGACATTTGATCACACTTAGAAAACAAAGATGTTATCACTGACTACTTTACTAAGCTCTTGTGAGGATTAGTTATGTAGGCTGAGGTGTAGGTCATAAGGAGTGTGAGGGAGTGAAAGCTACTTAGGAATAACCTGACATAAGCCAGAATTTCTTAAAAATATGTGCAGTTTTACAAGGAGATGTGAAAGTCCAAACCAGGACTTTTAAAATATCCTAATTATGAGAATATTAACCGTAACACTCTAGGAAAACTTAAGATGCTTCATATTGAATTGCTTTAAATACTCCATATTGAATTGCCTTAAATACTCTATATCGAATAATCTTAATTATGTTGCTGCATGATTAAAGACTGAAGTATTAATTCAAACTCACGTCTGATCTCTGTTCACTTTTTACCCACACTAGATTTAATTAATTAAGTGCATTGCTTTGCTATCGCTACAAAACCGTTAATGCCAAGACCAGTAAAGGCACCACTGAAGACCCAGAGCTCATAAAAACAATCTTAATTTAGCAAACATTAAAACGCCGACGGGGAAGACGAACGCTTATTTCCCGTTACGACCGCAGAGCAAAGCGGAGATGCTCGAGAACACCTAAACGCGTATTTTAAGCAGAATCGCGGCGAGTTTGCCTCAGCCCGCAGCCCGTGCCCGCGGGGTGCGGGATGGCAGTGCCCCGGCGCTGGGCTGGGTGCCACGCTGCGCTGCCTGCCCGGGCTGCACACCCGCTCCTGCCCACAGGGAGGGAACGAGGCAGCTCGGAGCGAATTCCTGCATCCCGCGGCCCGCCGGGGGCTGCCGGGCGGGCCCCGCCGCAGCCAGCACCGCCATCCGCCGGCCCTGCCCGGCCCCGCGCTGCCCGGGCTGGCTGCGGGAGCCACAGCATCACTGGGGCTGGAAAACGCCTCTGGCCCCATCGAGTCGCACCTACGGCACAGCGCCACCGTGACATCTAGCCCGCGGCACCGAGTGCCACGTCCAGTCTTTCCTCAAACGCCTCCAGGGACCGAGACTCCACCACGTCCCCGGGCGGCCCATTCCAGTGTCTAATCACCCTTTCTGGGAAAAAATTCCTCGATGTCCGACCTGACCCTCCCCTGGCGCACCGACCGGCACGGGAAGGGCGGTCAATGGAGAGGGGCCGTGGTGCCGCATCCTGGGAAGGGGAAAGGAAAGGGGAAGGGATGGGGAGCACTGGAGGCGGCGGGGCCGGAGGTGTGGGCAGGGCGGGGAAAGCAGCGAGCGGCCCCGACCGCCGCCGACGCCCCGGCCGTGAAGGAGGCGGAGAAGGGCGCGGGGCGGCCCGGGCGGGGCGGCCCGGGCGCGGCGGCCCCGTCCGCGCTCCCCCTGCCCAGCCCCGGCCATGAATATGTAACTCCCCTCTATTTCCCGAGCTCCATTGCGGAGCCGCCGCTCGCCATATTGTGCTGCGGGGGCTGCGGCGGCACCGCCGGCCGGAGCGAGGCGGGACCGGCGGGCGGTGAGCGCT
>WBMZ01015021.1:0-75711 GCA_013400975.1 Atrichornis clamosus
TTAAACTAGGACAAACACGTATTCCTACTTGTCTAAACCATAGAGAGCTTAAAAAAATTAAATTCAAAATTTCCCCTAATTTTTTGGCTAGCAAAATGTTGAGTCAATTCAAACAATATGAGAACGGAATTACAATAGTACTTATGTACTTTCAGTTACAGCATTAACAGCTACCATCATTTTTTTAAAGTGCAAATATTTTTAAATACTTCCAAATGGTAGCATCAATGCATATACGTTATTTTTAAAGACATTTCACGTTCTGGATTTCTTTTTATGGCAAGTTAATGTGTGAATGTCTAAGCAAGAAGCAATGAATATGAAGTGACTGTAAAAGCTGCATCTGCAGAAACTGCAGTTCAGCCACACACCTGATTAATATTGGTACATCTGTCAATGCTGGTACAAGATGAGATGTCACTCAACAACCAAATCTCTGTATTTTAAAAAGTAAACAAAAACTTCCATGGACAACCAAGGATGGTAAGAAAAACAACTAATATGACAAATCTGGACATGAATTGTGATGAAAACTAAATTCTATTAAGGAACGGGAGGATACTGGATGACAGTATAACTGGCACACCAATGGGTTTGAAATTGGAACCCTAGTCAGAATAACATTTGCCAGATATGGTAGATAAAGTTTTGCAACATACTGCTTCTTGCCCTGCTAAAATTGACCAAAAGTGGTCTTTATGCATTACAAAGGGCCAAGCTCTCATGTTGTAATAGAGAGCAAAAGAATAACTAATGCTTTTCTATGACTGAAATAGCAATGGAAGAAAATATGTAAAATTAAGACACTGTATTACAGTACATATTTCCAGAATGAAAAATCAAGAAGCATAACAAGAAGGTGGAAGAAGCATTTGTTAAGAACCCAATAAAAACATACTAGAAAAAACCCAGTAATTTTCTAAAGGTGCTATGATTTCTCCATCTAACTTAGCTGTCTCTATTTTGTTAAGTCATGTCTTAAAACCTTCTTTTCTAAGCAGGGAGAAAGGACCCTCAGAACAAATGGAACTTTTATTTCTACAGAAGGCAGCACAGCATACAGTATAGCCAAGTGAAAAAGAGTTATTCTGACATTCCAGATGCAATGATTTTTTACAACTCAGGGGTTAAAATCTTGCTGTTACTCCTAATCTGCTCTTCCACATCAGAAAATGATGAAATTCAAACTTCAACTTCCCCTTTCTACAGCTTATGCCAGCATGGGAATTGATTCACCACACAGTGCAATCAACTTTTTGGTACTTAACTGAATACAAATTATGATACTGAGGAAGATTTACATGTTTGTGTCATAGGACACAATGCTCATGAAAAAAGTTGATGTATCCACTGCAAGGCTTCAGTTACATTTCCAAATACCCATTCAGACTAAAACACAGAAAGATCAGGAGAATGGGCATTTTAATTGTTTTCTTTGCTTTTCTATTTTTCTATGTTAATTTATGTAACCGTTAATTTTTAAAAGAATAATTTTCTGTTTGTTTCAATCCTTCAGTTTACCAGAAATATCAAATTTCCTCACCCATAATTTTGTAGTAGAAGTTCTGGGAAATCTCAAAGATATTATGAACCTTACTGAAAGTTTAGAGCCCTGAATATTCTTTTCTCTAAAATGTGGATTAGTCACTGAAATTAAATAAAAGGTGTTAAAAAAGTGGGGAAAAAAACCCCAAACTTCCAAGAAAGAATGAATTTGAAATAACCTGACCAAAAATCCCTGCTTGTCTGAGTTGATTAACACTTAGCCCCAGCTATATAAAAACATGACACAAAGCTAAACCTTAGTTACACTTTCTTTTGACACATCACCATTCAATCATGTCTTTGATGCTATGCTCCTTTCTAATTCTGCAGGATAAGTCAGAAAGAGAAGGAAATACATATATATATAATACTTACACTACATTTCACATATATCACATATGTATAATGATAACAGATACACAGAAGATGCCTTCCAACCAAATATGACATTTGTAATGTCTTCTTGCTCTCTTTGCCCTTATTCAACTCTGATCACTGTGTCATTTCAGTTGTTTATACTATGAGATTTTCCAAACAGATATGTAGACAATGCTTGAAAAACAGACCCCAATCCCTGGTATTGATGTTAAACTGCACAATGATCAGACTAATGCTGGATATAGGTAAATAGTAAAAATAAAATCTATAATCCCAAATTGCATTCTACTAGGAAAAGTTGAGAAACATAGGATATACCTTAACTACTTATTTAATTGGAGGGCAAAGAGATGAATTATGAAATCCTGAACTGTAGTATCTGTATTCAACTCTCAGTTTCAGTCTGCCTTAATGAATGTTGCTGCCGTTGTCACTGAAGTTTCAGAACAGTCTAACCCTTCCGAGATCTTGTAAGATTTGTTTTACTAACTTTGCCAAGGGTTTCCATCAAGTATCCACTTCTGTATCCAGCATTAGTTACATTACATATCCTCATATACTTTTCAGTTGTGAATAAAGGTTGAACATTGGTTATAAAGCAAAGGAGATGATTAATTAAATGCTTTGCAGCAAAGAATTTGAATGTAGAAGTTGTCTTCTAAACGCAACTGGAATCAATGGGATAAATCCTTCGAGTTTTCACTTGGATTCTATGTATTAAAACATGTCACCTTAATCAGACCAGGACATATCTCATGATTCTTCAGACAACACTACGTTTGACACATCAGCAGTGACTATCCCTTGCTACATCCTCACCAACCAGCCATCAGAAGTGGAGTTGCACAAAGCCTGTATTACTTATGGATGTAAATATCCCGGTAAAGTAGATAATTAGGAACACACCAGAATCATATTGCAGGGAAATACATGTCAAGAGCTCAGTTTTCAAATCAGATCTCCCCAGCATTCAGCACTCACTTAACACTGAAATGAATGCATGAGATCAAAGTACAGTAGCTATAAAACCACACTCAGCAACATAAAAAAACGATGAGAAAGGGAGATGAGTATAGAAATGACATTTGTTTGAAGCTACAATGAGTATTTATTTCTCATCTCAAAAATATGTGCCGTGATAATTTCACTGCCTTCATCAATAAGTCTCCTGTACTCACAAAGAGACAAATGTTTAACTGCACAACATAGATAAGATACTAGAAACTAAGAAGTTGATGTTCAAAGCAATGGATGAACCCAAAGAAGCATGTAAGACTTTTTTCCCTTTACTGAACCTCAGGTTATGGAGTTTTGTGACTGCCAATTCTTCCTCTTGACAACATCCATATCTCAGTAACTAAAACACAGAATCAGTGCAGGTCAGTAGAGGTTCCTTAGCAGAGTAGTCTTAAAGTCAGATTGAATTTTCCAGACTGGTGAATATAGAGAAGCTAAGTGTTCAGCACTATTATTGTTGCATCACTCTTAAGCACCTAAAAACTACATGGAACAGAAAAGATTTTACAAAAACCCAAGTTTTGACCATATTTGTCATGGTAAAAAAGCATCTTCCTCTACTTACAGTCTGTTTATCAGACTTTAAGTGTCAAGGTTGAATTAGAAAAAAATGCAGTAAATATATTTCATTATTGTAAATTTTAAGAAAAACAAATCCCAGTATCTCAGACTGGTTTTTTATATTTTATGGAGAAGGAGACAAACAACCACAGACTTATCAACATTGTAAACTAAGGAGGTATGTAAATATAACATTGTAGATAATTATATAACACTATCCTACTGTAAATCTGTGTATGATTAGATATCAGGATTTACTGTAAGTTAAATACTGAGAGCTTGGTGCATGCAAAAACAAGCTGTCTACTGGCAAAAAGATTTTTTTAGATAGCATCAGGATCACATTCAGCAATGACAATTTTTTCTCTTTCATTTCTGCATCCTTCTCTACATACATTAATAAGTAGCTTTTGTTTCATCACCTTTTTCTTCTGTTTCAATGAATCAGATCTTATCATTTCCAATGATGACAATCCAAATGCAGAAGTATGGATAGTACTTAGGCCTAATTTCCTGAGTTATGAATAGTATTACAATCTCAAGTAATCTGAATGGACTATAAATTGGGTACCTTGATCTTCAGATCTCTACTCTACCACCATCATTCCTCCCCAATGCCAGGCAAACTGCTTAAGCTCTTTGTGCTGTTTTTTCTCCTATCTCTAAGGCTTTTTGTGGTTTAGAGTTGAAAGAAGCAACTACTGCAGTTGATCTTCAAGGCAGAATGGTGATCCTACATTACAGAGTGGTGTGAGCTACGGGAAGAAAACATTTCCAGAACAAAGAAACAGACAATGATTATTAAGAGGCTCAACCAGCAGTTAAGAAGATTTGTGTCTCTAAGAACGGATTTACTAAACAAAATGAGTACGTACAAACAAGACTAGCAGTCGAACAGGACTGACTACGTAGCACATTTCAGTTATGAAAGGCTTATTCTTTCTTTTTCTGTACTTGCAATACAACTCCTGACACCAAGGGTGGAGCTGTATCCCCTGTCTATGTTAAGGAATGGATTGGAAAGTACCTTAGGATATCAGAGATTGCCTCCATAGAGATGTCCTCTGCTGTGGCACAAAAACCCCCAAACAAATTAAAACCAGACCTAGGAGTGATTAGGAAATATCCAGGCCAGTACAAATGGCAAGACAGCAAGACGGCTCTTGTGCCAGCTCACGTACCTAGAAGACTGCACCACACAGTGGTTACTGTGGCCTAGAATTCACATTGAACACCGAACCATTTTTTTTTTTAACATTTAACCATTTCTCTGTTTGGTGTGTGAGAAAAAAAGGTAAAGGGTAGAGCAAGAGAATGGCCAAGTAGCTTTTCAAAGAACATAATGAACAGAAAAAAACCTTGTGACTGCATGCAGAGCTGCAAGGAGAGAAAATACAAAGCTCCAGTAATGGCTGAAATAAGTTTCTAAATAAAACCTTCAATGCAAGAGACAGTCACCCTATACTTGTGAATGCATTTGGACAGGAAAGCATTTTGACCATAGCCTGAAAAGTAATTGTTCTTGTAAGCAAGATAAATCAAATGATGAAAGCTTACAGTCTGCTTTGTTTTAGTGGTGAACCTTCCCTTCCTTTTATGCTACTGAGCTATTAGTATCTGCAAATCTTAATGACAGTCAAGTGATCTACATCTGGTATATAGTTTATAACTTTGGGATACATCTGATTCTGTTCATATAAAAGAGGAATTATTAAGAAAACAAAAGTTTCCAATGAAAGATTGTGCTCTTGTGTGCAGACTTCAGAAAAGGAACAGAACTGTTTTTCACTTTGCCAATCAGATCTAGTAGTGACTGGCAAATAGAATTATTATTTGATGCAAATTTTCTGCTTGAGCAGGTAGCCAGCTCTCTATATACTACTCAATGACATCTTGCTAGAAAGACAACAAATTTTGGTAGGCACCCTGATCAGATGGTTCCAACTACCCTGAAACATGAGTGGAAAGGCTAGGCCCAGGAAGGGAAAGGTTTCATTCTTGGTAAAGCGGTAAGAAACACTCCACAGGACTTGAGATAGGCACTGCCACCACAGAGCTTGCCACCTAGCAACATGCCAGTTGTTATTCTTCTAGAGCAAGAGAGAGGCCAAAGCAACACAGCACACTAGTGCCTGCACTGTAAAAATACTGCAGAAGTGTCACATCAGTTATGTGAGACTTGACAGGCTGCAGGTTCAGAGGACTGCAAGATACTAGCATCCACTAATATCCAGAACAAACAGAATTAGAGATTAATAAGACAGGGCAGAAATAGTTCAACATGCCTAGTGCTTCTTCCTACAGTAACAGATTCTGCTGTAAAGACCTCCTATCCTTAAAAAGACAGAGGGATGAGTTTAAATCCATGGGGGAATAAATATAAAATGCTGCAACTTGCACGACAAAAAAAGACACTACAAACTTAATGTTTTTCCCCCTTTTGGAAGACATGTCTGGAGTTAGTGAAAATCTCAGATGACAATTGCAAATAAGGTCCTCAAAAACTCTGCAGTGACTTCAGTAAGAGTACGTTCCCTCCAGAAAAGAAGGAAATGTTTCTTTAATTCTAAATACTTTCATTTAAAGTTTCCCCACATCTCACATCTATGAGCGAATGTATTTCACATGGGTAAGCTTAGCACAGAATCACAAGCTTTTACTGGAAGTTATATTTCATGAAATAAGATCAAAAATGTCAATAGTGAAAAAACATGTCAAAGAGGTGCCATTTGAAAATAAGCCTTTGAACTCATTTGACCACGGCTATTGTTTAAAAAAAAAATCACACCTGTGTTCAGACAGATAGGCTCTCTTTATCTGGTAAGAACAAGGTGTGGAGACTCATGGGATAGATAATTAATCTCTATTGCTATCTATAGTTTCTTTGTTAACACTGCCTTGGTTGAAGTGTGAAAATACGTTCACACTTTTGAAAATGGGCGATTAACTAATCAAATGACAATATGAATCTTAGAAACACAAAAATTACTGTAAGCCAACACTACTTCTGACTATATATGTTTTTTAAATTTTATAAGAGGAACATTATCTCAAGTATCCTTCAAGACTATAAGGGAAGTCACCATAGCTCTCCCACCGTAACAATCAGTGCAGAAATCGTGACCACCATCATCAGCCTATCTTCACAAATGCACATAGTATTTTACCCTCAGGGAATTAGTTGCAGGGAATATTTTCTTTGTATAGACGAGTTCCAAGAAACTGTGACAGAGAGATGACATAAGCAGCACTGAGTAAGTAGGGGCACTAAGCAGTATCTACTGTCCTGTTAGGGCCCTGTTAAGTGGAAGTTGTGTGTATTAAGCAGTACTGGTCTTACACCAGTGCCCCAGGAGACGTCCCAATTAAGGAAGTGTACTGGAGAAGTATGTCAGTTAAATGAAGCATACAGTACTAACTTGTATCAAAGTGCTACATGGCAAAAGCCCCACACATTTCAGCACAACTTCACAGGGCTGCCCAAGTTGTGCAAGATTCATATTAAAAAAGATTTCACTAAACACAAATTGCATACTCCAGATGTCATTTCAAAACCCTCTCCTGGGATAAGATACAAGTTAGACCTTATATTTAAGGAAGACCCACTTTGCACTTTTTTTTTTTTAATGAAACCATCCCTTTATACCCTTGGATGCTTCTACAGGATGGAGTTCATTGTCACAGGCACTTCCACATTAATGAAGGAAGTAAATCTATCTTTTCTCTATATAGGTGGATGACCTTATTAACATCAAGACTGCATACAAAAGCATGAAGAACAAGTATTTACAAAGTGGTTTGCTTTTCAATCTGTGCTACTAATATTCTGGATATGGCTCTTAACACTTCACATCTTTAACACAGTCACTTCCTCTTTTCTAGTCATGAAAACTGGTCTGCTTCTTTTCATTCAAGCTGCTGTAAGAAAATAATTTTCCTGTGTCACTGGGTCAGCCCCTGTGCCACTTCCTGGGATCACTGTGCTGACTCCCAAGTCAGACACAAGCTATTTATCTTAATTTAAAGTCCTTCGTGGACAGTTCCTATCTTACTGTCTTACTTATGCCACTCCCACTCTGCAAAACGTCAGTCTCATTCGCTTATCTGTCCAGATAACACTTTCTCTTATACTTTCGCATTTCTGATAATTTATACTAGCCCCAAATAGCAAAAGACTATTATCAGACACACAGCTGCATATGCTGTCCCTCAAGAACTATTTCTGACCCTCAAATCTCCAGAACAAAGTTGTTCTGTCAATCTTTTTCCTTTGTATCTGTTCTTGTTTCCTCAAGACATCTATTAAGTAATAGAACTTCCTCACAGTTCTCAATAGTCTTCATTCTTGTCTGTCAGACTTGGAAATATGGCGCCCAGAAAAGTCCTGTTTCTGTTTTGCAGGCCTGCTGCTGGAAGAAGTAGCAGGAGAGGACAACTTCTCTAAGTAACAAAGCTTTGGACATTTATTTTTTCATGTACTGTTTCCATCAAAGAAGCAGCAAAGTTCTGGCTAGCCTAATAACTTGGGCCTGAAAACAATCAACACAACACACAGAGCTGACATTCAAGTTCAAAGATCTTCATCAAGAAAAGAAATCTTCCAAGTTCTAATTTTGCAGGGCAAAATGTTTATATAAAATATATAAACATCAGTAAAAAAGAGTTTAAGAGCAGCAAAAATTACTAACTTTAAAAAGTCTGGGGTTTTTTTAACAACTTACTGTTGAAAGTGTACATTCCCCTTTTTTTGGTTCTCATGCTGAAAGTTCCTCTTTGTATCATATGTTTTCTTGTATTTTCTCATTGCAGATATATAAGAACTCTTTACAGGTTGGCTGGAATTTTTTTTTTTAACACTCTCTTACACCCATTGCAGAAGTGGCATAGGCCAAAATCCCTTAAAAAAACAAATACAAATAAATTGACATGTTGCATTTGCACAGCTCTGTTAAATTAAAATACTCAAATCAGTTTATAAACATTAACTGAAGTGGTATAGTTTAAAGTTACAGAAAACAATTGTAATATTCACATTTTAATCTACGGAATGAGATCAAACTTGTGGTTAAAAAAAGAAAAGCATGAAGGCACTTAATGGTATAAGACAGAAATGCTCTAGATCAGTAAGGCCAAAGCATTCGTGTGGAAGGTTTTGCCTACATCACGCTCTACTAATTTCTGTGAATGTACCAACACGAAGAACTTGGCTCTTAGTGTGGCCTCCAGTTGAAACAATCTATTTTCAAATAAAGGGACTAAATTTTCATATGGGCAAAATAATCTGGGGAAAAATTGCACTTGAAGCTTTAATGGAAATTCATTTTAAGAGTAAATAATATGGTGTATTCAGAATTCCTCCCATTGAATTTTCTAGACTGCATATTGTCTTCCAGAGCCATACAAGGTGTATCTGGTGTTTGGAGAAGGCTCCTGGACTTCTCTGCTCCCTGAGAATGTAATGTACAAAACTCACCTTTCACTGAACAGGAAGAAACAGTGCTGGATAACAGAGGAAATGATACATTTAAAAGAATTTTTGCAGCATCATGTAAGCGGATACTGCACAAAATCACTGATTTTTCATATCACCTGTCAGTCTAAAATGTTGAAGATAAGAAAAGAGGGTGGGCTTTCTGAAAATTGTTTTGTATTTGTTAAAACAAGTCCTGAGTTTCAGATATGTCTCATTGTTTTTCATTTCTCTTGATTTCTGGGGAATCATGTTCTTGAGTTTTTAAAAGTATGGCAATTTCTGTCAACTTATCACTTTTTTTTAATTACTCTTTTTTTAATTTCATGTTTTGTTTCCCAAAGTCGTCAGCCTTGCCTCGTGCCATGAATAACTAAAGATTGGTCAGTTAAATACACTGCAGATTCCTAAATAAGAGTTGCAAGTGGGACACTATATTTCCCGATTCCTCCGTCAACTGTGCAGCTGTCGAAGGAACATGGTCTCAGAGACACTGAGGCATAAGAGAGGGCACACTGACTGGGAAGCCGTTTTTACAGGCACAAACCAAGTCACAGATAAAAACAGCCACCAACAAAATTCTCATTTGCCACTTCAAGCCCTTGCTGTGGAAGCCTCGGGCATCCCAAGGCCTGGAGGCCGTGACACCAGGCCCTGCCAGGGGCTGCACACACACGCACAAGCTTCCCTGAGGGGCCCCGGGAACCTGGTGCTCTCTGCATCTGGGCCTGTCGGGAGCCCACTTCTGGGCTCCTCAATACAAGAGAGACATGGAGCTCCTGGAGTGGATCCAGTGGAGGTCAACAAGGATGACTGGGGGACTGGAGTATTTCTCTTATGCAGAAGTTGACCGGGGGACTGGAGTATTTCTCTTATGCAGTAAGGCTGAGGGAGCTGGGCCTCTTCAGCCTCGAGAAGAGGCGACTGAGAGGGGACCTCATCAATGCATGTAAATATCTAAAGGTGGAGTGCCAAGAGGGTGGACCCAGGCTCTGCTCGGTGGTGCCAAGGAATAAGACAAAAGGCAACGAGCAGAAACTGACACACAGGAAGTTCCACTGGAACAGGAGGAAGAACTTCTTTGCTGTGCAGGTGACTGTGCACTGGTAACAGGTTGCCAAAAAAGGGTGTGGAGTCTCCCCCACTGAAGATACACAAGAACCACCTGGCCACAGTCCTGTTCCACGTGCTCTGGGATGACCCTGTCTGAGCAGGGAGTGTGGACCAGATGACGCAGTGTTGCCCCTTTTCAACCTGACCCATTCTCTGATTCTTTCACCCCTTTGGTGACTCACAAAGTCTGAGCCTACCCACAGTCCCTCAGGCCCGCTCCCAGCCGCGGCAGTGCCCCCTCCGTCCCGCCGCCTCAGCGCCGGCCCCGCGCCCACACCACCGCACCCCACAGCGCCCTCAGCCCTGCACGCTGCCGCCCCCGGTCTCCGCCCGCTGCGGAGAGGAGCGGGAGGAGCGGGCAGAGCGGGCGGGGCCGCGCTTGCGCCGCAAGGTCGGGCCAGTGGCCGCGTAGGGTGTGCGCAGCTGCCGCCGGTGCGTGGGGCCGCAGATGGAGCCTGCCCCCGGCGCCGCAGGTAGGGGCGGCCGAGTGGCGGACGGGAGGGAGGGAAAGAGGACGGGAAGGAGGACGGCGGGGCGGCGGCGACGGAGCGCCCCTCACACACACTCCTCCACTCCCCCCGCCCTCCTCTCCCCAGCCGCCACTCGCCTCGCCAGGGCTTCCTGTGGGAAACCCCGGTCGCTTTCCGTTCGCCCCTCACAGCCGCCGGAGAGGGCGGTGGGCTGGGCTGCGCCGCACCGCTGGCGGGTGCTGGGAAGGATAACCCTGAGGGGCTCCGGCCCTCTCTCCGCGAGCTTCTCGGCTGACTGGGACGTCCCTGCCGCCCGCAGCGGGCTCTTGGCGCCCTCCGGGCACTGCTTTTTCCGCCGCCCCCTCCCTCCTTGGCTCCTTGCTGCCGCCGCCGTGACCTCCAGCAGCAGGACGCGGGGCACAGGCAGCTCTGGGCTGTCGAGGTGCCCGCGGGTACCTGCTGTAGCCTCTGTGGCTGTGTGACAAACGTAAAGGCGAAACACCAAGGTTACGTGGTCCTTGGCTTCGTGTTACTAAGACCTTGTCTGAATTTTTATAGACACGTATCCACAGAAGTGAATGTAAGCCCCTGTCCTTTATACCCACGTAGTGTTCACTCATGTGCCCAGAGTTCCTGAGGCAGGTGCCTTCAGCTTCGTGTGTTAAAAGGCCATTTCCCTGTCAGAATGAGCCCAGCCAGGTGTGGGCCTGCTTCAGCTAACGCAAGGTGTTGAGACCCCTGTAGCTGGGGTGAACTGCAGTGGTTGTGACTGTGCACCTCGGTCCGTGCAGCCTGTGGCTGCTTCTCCAAAAGCCGAAAGATGCTGGCCAAGGCCAGGCTCTCAGTTTCTGATGGAAACCTGTCCTGGACCTGGCTCTGTAGGCCCTGCAAACAAGGTGTTCTTAGAGTAGGCAAGTTCTGAGTTTGTGGATTGTATTCTCTAAGCAATGATCTGTTACTAAATTAAGAAAATTTTATAAAACTTAACCACTACATTTCAAGAGGTGGACGTTCATTTACAGTGTAATTTCACTTCCCAGTTGTCCTTTGGGAAAAGCCTAGTTATTAAATGAGCTAATTCACAGGTTCACAGAATATTCTGGTTTGGAAGGCACCCACAAGGATCATGGAGACCAGCTCTTAAGTAAATGGTCCATAATGGGATTGAACCCATAGCCTTGGTGTTATTAGCAGCATACTCTAACTAACTGAGCTAATCTCAGGGATTCAACCTGGTGTGATTTCAGTGTAGAACAAAAAGAATGGCTCCAACCACTGAATTTCATCAGTGTTCTGCTTCCCAATTTACGTATATAGTGACATTATCTGTTCCTCCTAATCCATACTGTGGGTTGTGCGTGAGCTGGGGTAGGATTGCTGAGGGTGTACTTTGGGTGCGTGCTATGCGACACCAATACTGAGATTCATCTGCTGAGCAGTGGCTTTGCTTACTGACACCTCTCTAAATCTACTACCTTGTTATCCAGTATCTTTTGCTTCCCTCCCCCCACTCCCCAGCAGTTTCTGGTTATTACAGCTCTGTTGAAAACCTCAGAATGTGAACTAAAAGTGGAGATGTCTAAGTGCGGTAGTAGAGAAACTGGAAAAAGAGCTGCAAGAGGTGTGAGTTGCCCTGTTTGTATTACTAAGGTGTTAACCCAGATACCCCAGTGCGGTAGGTTTTAATGTCTTTGTTAACTGCTTCTTGGCTCGTATACAACAAAGAAAAGGGAGGATCACAGTTCTGTAAATTGTTACCGTGACCATACTTGGTTTTATGGTCACAAAAGACACAAATATTCTCATGGCTTTGGCAGGCAGTAGGGGTGAATACCAAGGAGTCCTCTGAAGCTCAGAATGTAGAACCTGTGAATTATGTCATGATTTGTGTGAGAGGAACTTTTGACAGCCACAGTTTGGGTAGGAACTGTAGTTGAGTCATTAGGTGATTGTATCCAGTAAATAAATTGGTAGATAAATCTGTTCACAAAATGTGTTCATAGATTCACAGATTATCCTGAGTTGGAATCGACCCACACGAATCATCAAGTCCAATTCCTGGCCCTGCACAGAACTTCCCCAAGAATCACACCATGTGTCTGAGAGTGTTATCCAAACCCTTCTTGAACTGTGTCAGACTTGGTGCTGTGAGAACTTCCCTGGGGAGCCTGTTCCACTGCTCAGCCACTCTTTGGGTGAAAAACCTTTTCCTAATATACAACTTAAAACCTCCCCTAACTCAGCTTAATGCCATTCCCTTGGATCCTGTCACTAGTCACCAGAGAGAAGAGATCAGTGTCTTCTCCTCCTCTTCCCCGTGTGAGAAAGCTCCAGACTGCAATGAGGTCTCCCTTCAGTCTCCTCCAGGCTGAACAAACCAAGTGACCTCTGCTGCTCCTTGTGTGACTCTAGTCCCTTCACCAACTTTTGGCCCTCCTTTTGATGCTCTCCAAAAGCTTTATATCCTTCTTTTATTGTAACACAGTATTCCAAAACACACAGGACTCAGGTGAGGCAGCCCCAGTGCAGAGCAGAGTGAAACAATCCCCTCACTTGCCCGGTCTGGTGATGCTGTGCTTGATGCCCCCCAGGTTGGCCCTCCTGGCTGCCAGGGCACTGCTGACTCACACTCAACTTGCCATCGACCAGGACCCCCAGGTCCTTTCTGCAGCATTACTCTCCAGCATCTCGTTCCCCAGTCCGTATGTACATCCAGGGTTGCTTCATCCCAGGTGCTGAATTGTGTTAAACTTCACATGGTTTGTGGTTGTCCAGCCTGCTAATTTGTCTAGGTCTTTCTGCAGGGCCTCTCTGCTTTCGAGGGAGTCAGCAGCTCCTCCCAATTTAGGAAGAAGTTACACTACTTTGTTTTATCCTTCTCCAGAATGAATGTGCTGCAGCCCAGCATTGAATTTGATTTTTGTATGCACCACTTCTAAAGCTATGTAGGGTGCTGTTTTTAATAGTAGAGGCCATGGGTTATGAGAAAACTCATTTTCTTTTTAATGTGTACTTGGTTATAGCTGTCATTTTGAGGTGGTGATGTCTGGATCCCTAGTTGAAGATTCACAGATGTGTAAGAGAAGTGTAGAGTCGTTGACAATAGCTGCGATACACAACACAAGTTTTCGTACCTATCATAGATGTAGGGGTTAAAGACAGAGGCTGAAGACTGATTTAATATTTTTCCTTAGCTACTTAACATGTCTGTTTTTTCATGTCATGTAGAAGTCTAGGTTGCCAAATATGACAATAATTTACCTTTGAGTACAGAATTGGGCTTGCAGAAAGGTTGTAACCTGCTTCAAAATGGCAAGGGCGGTAAGACCAGAGCTAGAAGAATATACTGAAAGAAATGGAATTATAGCTTCAAGAGACAGAAAGGACAAAATAATGGGGGATAAAACAATGTTGAATTTAAAGGGCAAAAACATATAAATAAAAGGAAAAATGGCTTTTCAGCTGTTCTTTTCCAACTTCTAATTAAACTCCTTTTAGATAAGTTTTGTGATTAATAACATGAGTTGTCAGAACAACATCTGCAGTCCTTGTGTTAATATAACTGAAAGGCTTTCAACCTTGTCACTTAATGCTCTGGACTTAAAGAAACACTGATGTGTTTTGATCATATCCTGGTGTTAGTTTGCAAGATCGTCAGTCATTTGTATTATATGTACTGATTGTTCATTAACTACATAGGTACAAAAGTCAAAGGTAGGTATTGGTTTTTTTCTTGTCTTTTAATCCTTATTTCCAGTTAAAGAAATTTTTTAAAAATGCAGGAAGAATGGTATTTGGTCCTGTTATTCATAAGCCTTGCTCTTCATTTGTGTGTGGTGTTCACTGTTTGGAATGAAAGGTGTGAATTTTATCTTGAAAGGAGTGGCTAAATATTCAAGCTCTCAAAGAGTTTGGGCAGATTTTTTAAAATTAAACTTTTATCTGTGATTGACATTGGTTTTCCTTACACCTTGTCACACATTTCTGAAAATTAGTAAAGAGGACTGTGTAGTGCTGGAGCAGCTGATTAATGGTATTGGGCACAGTGGCACATCTTAGGTAGTTAACATCTCCTCTTGTAATTATTAGGGAATTTGTTGGTTGTTAGATTTTCCTGCATCCCTTCTTCATCCAGATGTTGGGTACTTTGCTCTTTCTATGTCGGATTTACCTGTTACTCGTCTCTTGTTTCTGATGCAAATTATTGCATGGGTTTTATGTCACTGCTTAGCTTTATGTTGTGTGGTCTGTTTGATTTATAGAATTTTGACAGTTTGTGGTTTTTTTCAGGACCTTTCTCTATTTCTAACTCCAAGTGGAAGCAAGCAATAAATTCTTGGACAGCATTCACTGTTAGTTAGAAAGGGTGTAGAAGAAATAGGGATTGTACACTTGGGATTGGTTTCAGACAAGAGGTGCTCAAACGTGTGGGCTTGACTTTAAAAGTATGGAACTCTCTCCTGTATGTAGGAATAGAATTGTGTCTGTGCTGTTAGTATATTTTGGCATCTTAGAAAAAAACCCAGAATGTGTATTTGGTTGCTGAAAAACTGCTGAGTCGTGTTTTGTTTAAGGGACAGAAAGTTGTTTTGAGGACTTTGCATTGGTTGCCAAGTGAAGCACTCAGAAGCTTTACAATGGTGGAATTAGGGCTGTCTCTGCTAGTTTAGTCCTTGGTCAGTCCACAGCCCTAGTTGTTCCTGACTGTTTTTTGCATTTTGCTGGAATTCTTATCTATTGTCAGATGGGATTTGAGGTGGGCTGAGGTGTTCCCTTTATAGATAGCTCACAGCGTAAGTTTTCCCAACTGGCAGGTCTGATGTACTTGGACAGTGATTCAGGCTGGGTGTTACTGAAGCTGCATTATTTCCAGTAGTAAATATTAAGTTCTAATCTGTAATTAATTTTCAGGCCCTGTAACTGGATTTACTGTGTGATCAGCAGTGTAAAAATACCTCCTTGTGTCGGTTTGGCTTTACTTACTACTCACTAGAAATATGAGCATTTGCAATCTGCATGTAATTAATAAAAAGGTGTGCTTTGTCGGGTCTGCTTTTCTCTTTCTTTCTAGATATTACAGCCATTGTTCACTTTTAGCAAACAGTATTCTCGTAGTCTGGTACTGCCATATTGCAGCAACATGAGCCCCAAAGCAAAACGCAAGATAACAAATTCAGCCAGTGAAAAAGGTGAAAATTGACTTTGAGGTGATGATAGAATGGTGAGAAGTTAAAGCTTTGGAAATTTTCCCTGGTTTTGTCATCCCTGTACTCCATCTTAATTTAAAATGATGTCAGTATTAGATCTCAAAATCTGAAACTTTTTTAATACAAATAAATTTATTCATATACATTTAAAGAAGAAAAAAAATGTTTGCTGCATAGAGAAGCTACACTGATAAGTTTCTTTTGCTTTTAAATCAGAGTCTCAGGGTATCACAAATCTAGCTTCACTTGGATTATAACACCTGCGTCATTTCATATTGTCCTTCTATACTTCAAAACCTCAGTAGAAACTCAGAACCCTAAGGCTCTAGTTCGTATGCAAACACTGATGTGCAAATCAAATTACCAAACTCAGTAGCATTTCACATATGTGTAAAGGTGTTTGTTTGGTCCTGGTCCATCAACTGTCAGTTCACATTGGATATTTTTGACTCATACCTTTACCTTTAACAGGACTCTGCATGCTTTTTATGGGACCGAGGTTTACAAACCAGTATGCTGAAACTATTTGTTGTTTTGACCCCATGAATTCCTTGTCAGTAAAGGCACAGAAGCTCTCCCAAAAGCTACAGGATTGGATACTTAAAGTATTAATTACATTGATGCATCAAATTACAGTTTGTAGGAAAAGATCCTAAGGTTTTAGAAAGATAAGTGGGGTTTTTCTCCCATGATTTTAATGGGTTTATCTTTAAATGAATTGTTCCAATGTGTGATTTAGGGTTTTCAAGTAGAGGTTTTGAGTAGTTGGTAATATATTCAATGGTACAGACTTTTTGGATAAGTTTTTATGATACACATATGCATAAATGATTCACATGAATTAACCTAAGATTGGTAATTTTTATTTAATACAGAGGGGTAAGCTGGGCTAGAATAATGGGGATGAAAATTTTGAGTTGAATGTGTTCTTTTCCTGGAGGAAATGATATGTGTTTATTCAAAACACAGTTAAAGGTGCACTGAAATAAATCTGATTTTTTTTTTTTCATTTAATGTCTTGAACCAGTAGTCTGATTGATGAAAGGAATGTTTGCCAGTAAGAAGGCAGTGGACACTGTGCTGCTCCCTCCATTATTAAGAAAAGTGTACTTTTCCAGTGTATTTTTATAATTAGTTCATAGGCAAGTGTTTTAAAATAAATTTTTGTAATGAAATGGAGTATTTGCATCACAGAAGGGATTTTTACCAAGTGGTATGAAAAATAACTGAAGCCCCTAAATTAATGTGATTTTGTAACTTAGCTATAAACTTGTTATTCATTCTCCAAACCATCTCAAGTGTTATGCTATAGGCCTACATACGGAAGAAATGACTGTTAAATTCAAGCTTTAGTAGATTCATCACAGATGAAGATAAGACCTCCCCTTCCAGGAAAACAGCTTCTTTACAGTGGAGATTTTCTTTAAATGTGGTGTAGGTTAAAGAATGGTAATTCTGCATGTATCTCCTTGGTTTTCTTCCCTTTTCACTTTAATAACGCTACTATTTCTAGTGCTGAAGTTCTAATTAGTACTTTTTCAAGTTTTATTTCTTAGCTTAAAAAAGAAAGGCGTCTTAGAAATCTGTCTGCTCACAACTGCTTACCTTTGATGGCAGGAAAGGTAGGAAAAAAATAGTAAGGTGTATTGAAAAAAAGTCCCTTCTATGGCTCCACATTTCTCAACCAAGCTCCCAAAATAATGAAAGTGATTGTTTTTAAAATCTATATATTTTGAGGAGTGTTGTATTTTAACTTGGATTCTTGAATCTTGACTGAACTTTCTACAGCATTTTTGGTAGTAAATAACATAACTGATGTTTAAAAGTTGTTAGAACTGGGATTTCAAGGAAAACATGAGGTATTACAGTTGCTAATTAAAATGCTATGAAGTTACTAAAACTTTCTCTGTTCTTCATGAAATAAGAAGAATTCTTAATGAAATAGCTGTAGTATTTAAAGTACTACTTTGAGCATTTTTTGAAGGCAGATAAGTGAAAAACCAAGAAAACCCAAATTAGAGGTTGTATAACTAGAAATGCATTTTTCAGAGGCTGTTCCTGGAATTGTTTGACTCAGTTTCTCTTAGATGCAGAAAGTGTGAGGCTTCCTTAAATATCTTGGTAGAGTAGATTTCAACTTTTTCTCAACTTTTCTGAGTAATCTGTGTCCCTGCTACCTGAAGTCGTGAGAGAGATGAAAGCAGAGTTTGAACTCCCAACCGGACAGGGTCACTAAAGGGTAAGTCAGTTACCAGCTGTATTGAATGAAGTGGGGAGATGATACAACTTTTCTCAGGACACTCTTCTAGGAAAGCTTTTGTCTTGGTATCCTCCTCTTATCTAGTCTTCTAATTAATATGACAGCTGCTCCAGTCCCTTTTGTAATTAGGACTGTAAAGCATCTTCGTATTTCATTCTCCTCTTCCTCTCCTCTTAAGGGTCTGCCACCTGCAGCACGGGTCTACATGGTGTTCATGTTGTTCTCAAGGTCTTCCTGGATCCTGTGGTCAGATTCTAGGAAGGCAGGAATGTGTTTGTCATTTGTTTTCCCAGCTTCCATATGGAGTGAATGATGTGTTCTAGTTGTTAGGGTGTTCTTGTTCCTATTGATGCATATTAGTTTTTGAGGTTTGGTCATTTTTACAAAAACAACGAAAACCATTAAACTGACCAGCTGTGGTCCTTGGCCTTTCATGGCAATGAAGAGCTTTTGCAGCTGAGGGTTTTGATCAACCACAGAAGGCAGTTACAACTGTGGTCCTATGCCCTATATATTGTATGCAACAAGAGAGCCATTTCAAGCACTGAGATTTGCAAACTCCAGAGATTTATTTGTTAAAAAATAAAAAGAAAAGGTCTTAAATGTTTCTTAGTGATTTGATGAATAGGGATATATCCCAGTTTAGTAATCTCTCTCCTTTCTTTAGTTCTTTACACTGGGCTGAGGTTTTATGGAAAACAATTTCTCTTTCACAAAGGTATTCCCTTTTCTGTAGCTTTCTCTCCCTCTGTCTTCTTTTTTTTTTCTGCAAGCTTATAGTTTCTTTTTCTGTTCTTTATCTTCTGCTCTGTTCTTCGTCCCCACAGGGAGCGTTCTGGAATCTACTGATCTGTCTTTAGGAGACATTCAGTAGTTTTATTACACAGATTCCTTGCCTGTAGACTTATTCACATTTTCAAGGAGCTAATGACTTATCTGTAACACCTGCAAGTCTACATTTGGTTTTAATTCTGGCTAACTTCTGTGTATGTTTTTAGAAAATACTTAGTTTTCAGTATTAATAGTATTTAGTCTGTGTTTTTTAACCTTTACTTAATTAGATCATTTTCATCTGTCTGCCCCTTGTAATGCTTGATGGTACTTGGAAATTTCATCAGAAATAAGGTAAGGGTAAAATCTCACAGTATTAAATGACTCTAACAAACATGCCCAAGTTTGGGCTGGCAGAGGGAGAAAGAAAAGCTGCTGCCAACATTTATCTGGCCCTCTGGAAGCTAAGAGGTAACATGTTTTTGTTGGTTCACTTTGTGGCCAAAGGCCATGATCTTCTAAAACAGTGTACCTAGAAGATCAGGAAAAGTGTGTGGAAGATGTGGGTGGGAACCAAAGATATCAGCTTTCAAATGCAGAAGGCAAACTGTAGGAAAACATATTTCTTACTTGGCTGGGAATAATGTTATGAAGATGAAATAAAAGTGAAGGAGTAAGACTGTTGAAATGCAGATTCTTCTGTAGGGACTAGTCTGCAGCAAATCTGGTATTAGAATAAGAATTATCTTTCTTAGTGCAGAATAGTGAACTTTCAAAAGGGGAAAATAGTACTTATTCTAGAAACTGTAATATAGTTGAAAAAAGGCTAAAGGAATTCATGGGTTTACATCATGGTTGTGTCATTTTTTGATGAAATCTTGCTTCTGAGGTGTTGTTTCTTTGAAAGTTCTTGCCATATATATTACTGCAGAGATGATTAGGTTGGATTGATGATCTTGCAAGTGCTTGTACATCAGTATCAGAAGTGCAGGTACTTTACACATGAACACATTTCTTTTAGCTGGTATCTGCTATTTTTAAAATTTGTGCCTGATTTTTCTTTAGTATTTGGTATAAATGCTAGGGATACTAACTTCAGTAAGGTGTTTTAAGATCATTGAAGGAAAATCACTGTAATTTTAATGCAATGGATAGTTTAGAATCAAGGAAGAGCATTCAAATACTTAAGATATTACAGCTGGAACTCATAAGTGAATACAACACTCCCCAAACTGAACATCTGCATTTGAGTTACTTGGTAAGGTAGTTGCATCCAGAGCCTGAAACTTAGTATAAGATGATTTAAATTACTTGGGCTTTTCATAGAGTCATATTGGCTAGGTTTAACATCATTGAGTCCAACTGCTATTAAGCACTAAATATTTTCTAATTAAAAATACAAAAGCAAAATCCTGTAAATGCAAAAATTTGTAAAATAAATTTTTTAAAAAATCAAAACTGATACTTCCTAACAGACATTCTTCTAAATACAGTAGATGAGTTTATAAATAGTCTTTATTCTAATTTCCTTTATACCATTGAATAATTACTTTTGAATTACTGCTGTAGTTCTTGTCTCATTCTTTCTACTGGATGCCACCCAGTGTCCTGATGTGCCCTCTCCTTCCTACATTTTCAGCCTCTGTAGATTTGACAACATGGGACTAAAAGGAAGGAGTTTGCCTGGAGCACAATTCTGTCATGGTTCTGGTTGAGCTGGTGGTAACACCAGTATAGCTACTCCCTGCTATCAGTCTTATGCCCCTTTTCTTTTGAATAATCAAACAGAAAATTGGGTGCTTAAGCTAAGAGAAAACCTAAAAATCCTTTCTGATGGTTCTGGGCTAACAGAGAGGCCTTCTCTTTTTGGGTTTCTTTTTCTTTACTTGCTTGCTTGCTTGTTTGTTTCCAAGTGGCCTTGTGTCCTGTTTCCTTTCTAGCCTGCAGTTTTATTTGTACCTACTTCTCCTCTCTGTCAGTAGAGGGGTAGCTGATCCTTGCACTGGAGCTCTGTGCTTTGTCATTGTGAAAACCATGAATGCTTCTAGCCAGCTTTGCCAGTGGGGGGAAGCCCAGCTGCACTTTCCAGGCCCTAAAGACTTCCCTGTTCTCTGCTACATTTCCGTGTATGCTGTGGTATAAAAGTTTGAACCTGAGCAGAGCCAAGGGTCAGTCTTGATGATCCTTGTGGGTCCCTTCAAACTCAGGATATTCTATGATGCTAATTATTGGAAGTAGATAAGCAGATCTAATTACTCCAAAGTATCAATCAGCTGAGAAGCACTTTTTTGCATGAATTTGAGTTAGTTTGTGTTTTGACCTGATCACTCACTGTGTGGTTAGGCGCATGATAGTGCTGATGTGATGGGAGGGAGTGAGGGCAATGGGGGACTGGTAAAACTTCCCTTTTGGTGGCAGGTAGCAATCCACTTGCTTAACTGTATCCACATTCATAGGTCCTTCTGCCTACTCTAAGCACCAGTATAGCCAAGTCAAGTTTAAAAACAGAAAGTGTGGGGAGCAGATGTTTAGGCTGTAGTTTGAGCCAGTGGTACTCATGACAGTTCAGTCTTTCTTCTTGCCCTAGTCTCACGGAATTCCTTCTTATGGGCCATTTTGGAGTCATATGGCAAACTTGATCGGGAAATTTATCTAGCTGAAAAATTGCCTAACAAGAAATTTATTTACCTTTAAAGCAAATTAAGTTCCCCTTTCATTCACCACAGGGCTGCTGAACTGTCTGTGTGTCCAGAGGGAAAAGAGCATCATAGGGAAAGGGAGAGGCAGGAAAGCTGCAGTGCCAGCTTGCTTTGAAGTGAGTAGAGCTGAGGCACGTAGCTTGGTGGTGCCATTTCCTGCCATGTCATTCAGCTGAACTGATTTGTCCTTTTTAAAAAACATGCTTGAAAGTTTTTGACAGCTTTGTGTTGTCTGTAGCCTATTAAGTGCTTGGTACAGTAATTGCACTGATACTCTGCAGAAAGTTAAAATGAAGAATATTTGTAATTACTTTATCTCATGAAGATCAGAGCACAGAAGCAAATCTAAGTCATGAGCTATTTGGCTTTGGTATTTTTGTTATCTATATAGAAGAGACTTTGGGGTGGGTTTTTTTCCTGCTGTAGGAATACTAAGAAAGATATTTTTGAGGAGAAATCTAAGTCTTTAGTTCAGATTCTGTGTATTGCTCATTGTAATCCTCTGGTTTGCTGCCAAATTCCACTGGTAATATTATATATGCAATACTGTATAATCTCTTAATGTAATCTCTTACCATTAGTAAACTTTAAGAGATGATGACTTAAGGATGACTAATGTTGTCTTAGTTGGTTTTTTTTTAATATAGAAGTAACCAAAAATGCTCTGAAAAATAGTATTTGAAAGCTGTAGGTAACTTAAAACTTGCTTCTTTCCTTAGTTTCAGTACATTGCATTTATTTTTTCCTCATCTACTTTTTTCTTCTATAAGCAATTTAAAAATGAAATTTTTGTCTCTCAAAATAACTGTATCTGACAGTAGAGTTTTCATAGTGTGAACATCCCATCTGATGCTATTCTGAAATGTAATATCAACATCAAAGGATGAATAAATAGTGTGTTAGAAGATGAAAACAAGGTATTTGGTATAACTGCATTGGACTATACAGACTAGTGTTATGAACAAATGTCCTTTAAAGGGTTTTTAACACAAACGCTGAGAAGTAAAAAGCTGTTCTTGATAAATTCTCATCCTTTTGTTTTGAAGAAAGTGTATTTCGAAAAGAAGTTTGGGTTTTTTTTTTTAAACTGTCTGTGTTGTTTATTCAGAATCACTATCTGTGCTCTAGAGTACTGAATTCTGGAGACAACTGAAAGCAAACTACAACTCTGCTTTTAAGCCCTGACTTGTTAAATTGGATTTCTGAATGAAAATACTCCTAGATCCTCCGTTGAAGAGACTTAGTTTTCTTTTGAAAAACTAAAGTCTTCCTCGTAGCAACACAAATTTTAGGTTGTGCTCTAGTGTGTGCTATGTTTCTCAGCTTTTTGTCAGTGAGTAATACAAGTGCATATGGATGATGTTCATAGAAAAATACTAGTATGCTGAAATAAAAGTAATTAACCTCTGTGCTGTCTGTATGCAGATTTTCTATTTAGTAAAGGCAGACATTAAGATGTGCTGCCAGAATTTGCTCCTTTAGTTTTGGTTCATTGTGCACATTAAGCAGAGAAGAAATATTTAGGATAAAGCTCATATTTTTATCTGAGCAAAGTTAAATTTTGGACTTTGCATATTTTTGATCTATGTGGTCCTTCCACGGTACTTTCTACTGTGGTTTTTGACAGCTTTAATGTATTAGGGTATGTTATATAAACTATGCTGTGTTATTTCTTTAGATTGACTTTCTCTGATGTATAGACAATAATTTTTTTTCCAAAATTATCTTTTTTATTTTCTTGCAGAAAATTCTAAGCTGAGACATGTAGAAGAAGATGTTTTGATTCCACAAATAATGAGAGATCGAGCCAAGGAGCTGTGTTCAGATAAGGTGCAAGGTAAGAGTCAAATATTCATTAGGAGATCAGATGTATTCACTTTTGTGCCCTGAATATAATCCTTGGTTTTTGAAATCATGTAGTCAGAGAATTAATATGTGTGATCTGCATCTTACAGTTCACTGTGAAACCAGTATTGAAGCATATAAATCTGCTGTGTTGGCTTTGGCTACTTGGTGATGTGCACTATTTCCAAAATGACTTGTTCTCAAGGGCTGTAGAAATTAGTATGATTAATACAAAAGTTTCCAGTCTAGACTATGAGGTGGCAGAGCAACTCTATATATGGTATTTAATACTTACATAAATCAAATTGTCGCGTGCAAGCCTTCAGTTAGGGCATCTCTCATTATGATAAATTTCTTTAAATATTCCCAACTAACTACCCCAGTATTTAAATGTACATGCACATAAACACACACATTACTAGACAGACATTGAAACAGGGTGATGTATCCGCTTCTGTTTTCATTTTCTGTTGAAGAGTACTGGACAATAACTCTTTAAAGTGGTATCACCACCTCTTCTGAGAGCTACTTACAGATTAGTCAAGAATGCTGCTTATAAGAGGGATAAAAGAATGGATGAAAAGACTTAAGACAGAGAATTATTCTGTACAAGTGTCAGGCTTTCGTAGAGGGTGCTTGCATCTGGTCATCTAGATCTGTGGTCTCTAAACTTCTTTTTATCGTGCACCCCGTCAGTAAAAGATTTCTGACTGCACAGTCCCAATATATTAATTTATAATTATGCAAGTGTACCACTATACTTGTATGTTATGTACATTATAAAACATAAAAATAGAAGTTAAAGGATGAGATAAAGATGAAATAAACAGTACTTTAAAATATTTTTAAGTTATTTATCAATGGTACAAAAATGTTTTTGCTCTAAAAAGATTGCTATTAATAACAGTATTTTTTATTGAGATCTGTATGACTGAACATGCCTGATAATTTTAAAAATCTTTAACACTGTCATATAGGAATTTGAAGGTCTGGTTCTAAGTTCAGTTTATTTTAATGCTTGATCTTAATGGGTGTCATGCCTGAAAAATACACCTTACAGAGATGCATAGATCCCTATGGAAGAAGTACATAGTTCTTGCACTTACTAAGTTTTACTTAATTATACTCATGTTTCAATCCTATCCACAAGTTTTGCAAAGGTTTTGCCTGAAATTGCACTAATAAATGACCATCTCCCCTGATGTCAATCAGTTGTTCTTCCAAACTAATGAGAAGGTGTTGCGTGTTAGTGTTTTCAACCTACTGAAACTCTCATTGGGAAGATTTTTAGAAGGTTAGAAAGTTCTGTTTCTATGCTTTGAAAGTGTACAGATGTAGGTGGTTTTTGTAGGTGACACACATTTTGTTCAGCAACCAAACCAAACCAAAAATTACATAATTAGGTGAACAAATCCAAATACCTATTTTCAAAATGGTTTCTCCAAAGCACAAGTTTCTTTTGCAAAGGAGTTACATTCTTACTCATAGTTAAAACATTGCTTTTACCTTGAAGGGACACATTGAATGTTTAGTTTTTGGAAATTCCTGCTAGGTAGCAAACTACTCAGAGCCACTTGTCATCACCGAAAAGGTCAGTGGATTTGGAACGTTTGTCTTCTGTAAAAAAAATGTGTCAAGTTTGACAGATCTTCTAAGCGCTTTGCCACAGGATATCCAGAGAACCTCTGTGTGGTGCCAGAGTTTTTTATGGCCCTTCCCCATCTCAATACAAAGTCTGGTAAAGATGCCACTGTTGGCAGGGCTTGTTTTTATAAAGTTACCACACTGATGGCGTCCTGTAGCACTTTGTGCACTCCTGGCTCCAGCTACTTTGCCGCAATAGCTCACCTATGAGCTGTACAGTGAAGGAATTTCGTGTGTGGTGCTCTCTCTGTAACCTTAGTCTGGTTTTTATTAAAGAAGCCACTTCCTGTTGAGAATAGATCTTCTCCAGTACATCTTTCCTGTAGTGGCTCACACACACACACAAAAGGTCTTTGTGCATTTCATTATTGAAATGTAAATGCCACAAGGTGAGTGAAGCTGGAAACTGCTGTACTTTCACCCAGCTGTATAGCAGACCTCCCACACTTCGTAACTTGTTCAAATACTTGTTTCTTCAAATCTTCAGCCGTGCCTTCTGTGTGTCTTCCAACAGCATTTACTGACAAAGGAGTGCATTTTAGTTTGTTGCCATTGTGTTTTCCCTGTATTATTTCAGCAACTTTCACCGTGGCAAGAAGAACAATTGTTTCCCCAATGTTACGTGGCTTTTTGTGTTTTGCTATTATTTAAGCAACTTCAAAGGAAGCTTCTAGACTTTTACAACTAGGTTTGGAGTCAAGTCTAGTTAAAGTGGACCAGTGTATTTTTAAGCAGATGCTTTTAGGGGTTATCCAAAAAATATGAAAGAGTAGTGTTACAGTAATATCTGCCAAAGGAAAGTAGCATCATGTAACAGGTTCCTTCCAGTGTTACCAGAAGGACTTAATAGACCTTTTTTTTTCTTTTGAACAATAGTTGAATCATTTTTACTTTGAACTCTGTACCTGTTAGGGAAAAAAAAAGAAGATGAAAAGCAATTGCAGTAATGTGGGTCATTGAAAGATGTCAGTTAAAAGTATTTTGAGAGCTTGCTATTTGTATAATATTGTTTGAGGGTAAACCAAAGGGAGAGTGTGTATATGTTCTTCTTCTCTGAACCTTTTCTGTGTAACATGAGGACTTCGGTTTCAGCATTTCCATTTTCTGTGGCAGCAACCAATACTGGAGATTCTTGAGCTGTGAGTTGTGGACCATTATCTTGCAGCTTCTTCATCTCTTTGCCTCCATAAATTTTACAACCAATTGTTATGGTTTTTCTCTTTCTGTGATGTTAGGCAAAACTATAACTTGTTCCTTTTTTCTCCTGTATAAAGTTTAGTTGTGTATCTTTAGGAAAATAATGTTTGTGGATACATCTGTCTCCCCCTCATTCCTCTGTCACCTGTAAGCCAGCTTTGATCAAATTGTGTGAAAGTTAAAAGAGGAAATTTGATATTTCTGAAACAATTTTTTTTAATCAAATAGGTAAGCAAAACCCCACATTGATACATGCCCCTATTAAAATAAAAAGGTGGTAGCATAACTTCAGTTATTTTGTTGCACACCTTTTTATCTGAATGGAGGGGAGACACCAAACCATGGGAAATGAAGCTTAAGCAGTTTTGTGAACAAGGAGATTTATCATCTTATAAATCCATTGTGAAATTATTCCTGGAATAAATGTGTCTTGTTAGTGCACAAGGGTAGGTGTTAATCACAGCAAATAGGCTATGCTTTTTATGCTGTAAACAATTATAAGCTATGAACATAAGCTGTGTAATTAAGTAATCAAAGCTCCTGTGGTTTGGTTTGTGTGCTGCAGAGTGTACACACATGCGTGAAATAGAGCTGCTTTCACCAAGGGCATAGATACTCATTTAACTTGCTCTCAGTGTAGGATTTTTCTGCTGTATGTTAAGTTTATGTTTTAGAAACTCCTATGAATACACTTTTGTTTCATTTTGTCTTTAGGAAATGGTGATAAATGCATTGGTAGTATAGGAAATAAAGCTATTCCACAAGTACGGGCCTTTACAATTGGCTTGATCAGGCTGGGTTCACAGGTGCCCCTATGGGGAGCCCCTATACATTCAATAGTGCTCTGCATGAGCACAGGGGTCCATCTGTATCCAGCCCGCTACCTTAGCCTGCAGCTATACCACCTAGAGCTGTGTGCTTATCAGAGCTAATAATGCAAGTAATGACAGCCTGGCCAGCACGTGTTCAAGAGCTGTCCAGGGAAAAGAAACCCCAAGGGTTACAAAAATAAATAAAAAGTAAAGGTTTTGTTAACTTAAGAAGTGATCCTGCTGCCCTGGTGCGCAGTTAAATAGGTGACCCATTGCTGTGCTTGGTTGTTAGCCTACCAGAGTGGCTTAGGGATGAAATAACCATGGAAAATATGTCCACCTGGTCATTTTTAAGAGCAATTAAGTATTGTGTCTGGTCATATTTCATTTTACTTGCATTATTTAAATTTACTTAGAACTTTGTTTCACATTGTTCCAGTATAAGTTCTTGTGTGTGTTGCATGTTTTTTAAGAATTTCATACCTCTCAGTTTTATAATAATTTTTGTGTGTTTTAAGATTTTCAAGCATTTTTTCAGTAAAAATGGATATATTAGTAATTCTGTTAACTTGCATAGACCTGCTTTCTGGGAAACACTAGTCAATTTTCCATGACCATTTTGTAAATACACTTTATTGTGTTCATATCCATGCACTGTATGTATGTGAAATTGTGAGCAAAAGTGTCATAAAAAACAAGCAAACAATAAACCCCAACAACGTAGTCATACAGAAACTTTTCGCTGTATTTTTACAAACTGTACCATGAGTTTGGCTGAAATAATATTAAATCCATATCTTTCTGTATCAGGATGTCCTTGGCATTTCAAACCTAAGTAACTAAAAGGAACATTTATTAGCCATTGCCTCACTCATTGCTTTTATGAAATAATTTCTTAAGCAAGCTGCTTTTTTGTTTTTGCTTTAATTTCCAGTTATAAAATTTAAATATGAATAAGCTCCTTTAAAGCAAAATCGTAGCAAATATCAGGAACCTGGAGTTAGCAATTTCATCAGAACAGTGATCTTCAGCATATCAAAACTTCTGTAGTTTCATCCGTTTGTGCTTTGCTTTCCATGACTCCATGCCCTCAAACTAGGGGCACTTGTGGGAAAAACTGTGGGACCTTTGGTTGATCTTGATCTTATCTATGGAAAAGTTTGTCTAATTTCTTGAGAGCATTTATTCTGTTGCTCGAAGTTACAGATTCTGAAACTGAACTTGATGGCATTCTTTCTGATAACAGAAATATACAAACTTGGTTAGCTTGCTTTGGTTTTATTTTGGGTTACTTGACTTGGAAAATAGAAACAGCTGACTGACTTTGACATGTTGTGGGTTTAGACTCTGAAGAAGTTGAATTGAGAACCCAAAAAGAAATGACTGCGTCACTAAGTCGTGAAATTAATGTATTTATTGTGTATGTGTATTTGTTGTATTGTAAGGCATTTCTGCTCATCTTCCAGAACCTCACAAGTGTTTCCCTTTTTTTCTGGGAGAAGAACAAACTTGCTCCAGAGAGAAGGGATTTTAGTTCTGAACTTTTTTCTTTGGAATTTTGTTGTCTGTTACTGATACAGCATCTGGATGTGGGCCTTTAAAGTCACCAGGAGGGACCCGCAGATGTCTTCTGTAACTGAGACTCCTTTGTAAGGATCAAGGATTCAAGTAGGAAATAGAACTACATACCTTTCAGGGTGACTACAAGGGTGGATAGTTCAAATCAGCCGAGTTCTTCCATTAGAAGAATGGTGGTGAAGTAAATGTAGCCATTTCTTATTTGAAGCATATTGTGGGAGACATCCATTTGACCAAGATGACAAGTTGTTCTGTCCTTTTAAAAAATGTATTAATTTATTTAAAAGTTTTTATGAGGGAGACACAAGGAAGATATTTCCACCTGTGCTAAGTTGAGGACATTCAGTAGAGAACACTGTTATGTTCTGTTGTCTGTAGGAACTGTGTAATTAAAGCAACTGGAGTCACATTGCTGAAAAAAATCTCATAATATTGGCAAGGCTTTAAAAAATGGTTTGGAAAGTGTGGCTGGAAAAGGGCATTTCCAAGCAACCACCCTCCTCCCATTCTCCGGATTTCCCATTAGCCCTCTCCTCCTCAGGGCTCATGTTGATACTTAGTGAAGATGATGGGATGCAACACTACTGCAGGCTTCTCTACATTTGGGCATGACCAGTGTCATCCAGAGTTTTGATAATGTGCAGTTACTCAACAGTCCTGTCACTGACATTATCTCTGTCCCCGTAGGGGCCACCTGCTCTAGACCATGACCCTTACACCTGACACATCAAGGTCCATAAAACCAAAGAAATTTCTGATTGAACTACATGTGATGCTGTACTTCTAAATGCCCAAGCATACCTTTAGATATTCCTTCTTAAGAAAAGTACTTTTTATATATGCTTTCTTATCAGAAATGCAGATAATGAAATGTGTGAAATCCTTAGCCAATTTTGCTTGATGTTGCTCACTTTCCTTGGTATTGGAGGCCAAGTTCTGTTAATTGTTGCCTCCCATTGTTGAATGCTGGGGGAGCATTAACCTGTTGGTACCTACAGTCGTGGTTCTGAGGTTGACACTGGAAGATTCTAAGATTCATAGTGGGAAATTACAGGACAGCTCATATTTAAAAATCTTGATGAGTCTTTTTGTCTTGAGGCAAATTAAAACTAAAATAACCATTTATAACTGAATGTTGCTCATCTACTTTGCCCTATTGTGAAAATACGGTTCTTAAAATTTTTTTTTTTAATTCACATCTTTTAGGAGTATCTGGGAACACTGATCTCCTAATTGATCAAAGCAAAAAGATCAAGTGACTGATAAAAATCAACGTCAACATGACAGCTCCTGGTACCTTTTTTAAACTGAGCTGCTGTGATCAGAAGTTGCTTACATGTGCTTATGTTCATATTATCCAGAGTTTGGTGGAAAGCCTGAGAGGTTACGTGGGAGGAATCATAGATTTTTTTATGGCCGGAATAGCCTTCTCTTATGAGGATGAAAAAGGCATGCTGTTTTATTACCTGCAACTTCATTTTTGTGAGAGGAAGGTTAGTATAATTTGAGAACATACTTCCAATTCAGCAACAAAATTGCAGGTTGAGAATGGAAGAAAACTGCTGTCCTCTGTTGATGTATTTATTATTTAAATATTAAAGTATATTATAGTCATATTGGGTGTGACCCCATGACCCTGTATGAAGCTGTTGATACTACATTGTGTTGTATATGTTGTGCAGTTGTCACTTACTTAAATTATTTTAGTTGTTTTGATAGTGTACAGCTATATTTAGTACTGGTAGTAAATTGCTATGTGCTTTATTTCTGGCTAGTGTTCTCAAGAGAAAAATGCTGAATTTTTGTATGATCTTGTTTGCACACAGTAAGTTTTATTTTGAAAAAAAGTATTCATTGCTTTATATTTCCAATGAACATTTACTCTCATCACATTTAACTATGTGAATTAATGCAATCTCTAGAGGGATTATGGTATATTGAGCTTTGCTCCACCAAACTGGGCAGAGAGAACAGCAATATGTAAATTACAATTTGAAGTAATGAGATTTTAGATCTCATGTGGGGGTTTTTTCGTTTATTTGTTTGTTTGTTTTTAATGATAACATCATTAACTAGCCTAAGCTAATTTATAGAAAAGAAATATGAAGGCGTATTGTTTTGCTTGGTGATAGAAATTTAAGTGTTTTAACTAGTTTTTAGGACTTTCAAGAAAATGTTCACAGAGGGAGCTTGCTCTGTTTGATTATTTTTTTTTCTTCTCCCTTCCATGTCATTTCAACCCAGCTGATGACAAGAAATGGGTCAGACTGCTAGCTTTACCACTGCAACTTAGTTGTGTGGGGTTTTTTAAAATTTTTTTTTTTATTTATTAGGGAATGGAACAGCTTTTACAGGGACAAAGAGAAATGAAATCACTTTCAATGAAAGAAAGAGGCCTCATTATAGCCACCAACAGCAGTTATTGACAGCTACACTTCCTATTAACAAGGAGCATTTAAGAGTTTGGCTGTTGGATCTTTGGACTTGATCTAATTTGCTAGCATTAATTAGTTTCTTTTGAGCACAGACACTTGGTGCTCACAGCTATAGATTTAGAGGACTAATTAGGACAGAAAATTGAACAGAATGGGGTAAGGCATTAACCTTCAACCATTACCAGCTGGGGCTCTGATAAAGACCACAGAGTCCAAATGCTCCTATTCATGCAAAGAGTACTCTAATGAATATCAATTTCAGCCAGGTTGCCATATCTTACAAGCCGTGTCTTAATTTTGATTCTCTTACCTGGTAAAGATTTTTATGTATACATATTAAAGTGATACTGGTAGTTCAGAGCTCATAGATGAGAACCTCAAGATGTTTGCCTGTGTTTTGTCCAGTCTTTCAATTTGCTTTTCTAAAGATACAGATTTCATTGCTTTGCAGCTAAGATCCTAAATTTCAAACTGATTTCCCTGACCAGCATAAATATTATCATAGCCCAGATTAATTACATGTTCTTAACAAATGCTGATTTAAGTAGAGAATGCCTATGTGGTTCTGGATTATTGTAGTATATGGTAGTAATATCCATGACAAGAGTACTCACCAAGCTAACCACTAAAAGTTGAACAATAGGATTGCTTCTTTTGCAGCTCTTACAATGAGATAGAATTATTATATTGTGGTGTTAAGTTGGTGATCCAGTTTTAGGAGGAAAACTATTCTTTCAGACTGTGGATTTCATAGTGTTTTAACATCTGCAGAATGGAAGTACTTTAACTGTGTATAAAGCAAGGAAAAAACCAATTGCCTTTGTCCTTTCGTATCATTTCTTATATTTGTATCATTTGTCGATTGAAATTAAGCATCAGGATCATCAGTTGTTTCTACCCTTTAGTCATATTATTACTCCCTGACAAACTCCCCATTAAATCTGAATCATTGTTGCTGTCTTCATTTGACTTCCAGAACCTGGTAATCCTTTGCCCAGTGATGAGAAAAGTGTAAAACTTTCTTCTGTGTCATAATTTCTTCAGGCTTGTTTTTTCAGGACCCTGTATATGTCTTCTGTGGTCTCTAATTGTTTCCAGTTCTCCACTAGTAAAGTCTACTGTGTTAGGTTAGGGTCCTGGTAATGTAAGATTGGCATGAACTGCAAAAATAAAGAAATTCAACCTTGCCTGTAGCTACTGATCTTGGGGTATTTAATGGTATTTAGATCATTATTTAGAGAACCCTGTGAGGTGAATTTCCATAGGGAGCAGCCAGCAGATAGGGGAGATACAGTCAAGTTCTAACAAAAGGGCGAGGGTATAATGGTTACTGTTCCAGACACTTACTAATATCTTTTCCCAGATGTTATATAGAGTATTTGCTGATCTCATAGATTTCTTTCCCAGTTGACACATTTTGATTCTTGTGTGTCAGTTCTTATTACCACCAAGTGAGAGCATACTTGGGATTCTGTATGGGGTTTTTGTATCCATTGATTGAGGGTGGTGATGAGCTGTGGGTGCAGTGTTAGAGTGTTACAGGGAGGTGTTACTGTGGTGTAGGTGGACACAGCAATGCACTGTTAATGACAGGACACCTGACTTACAGCAACTTACTTTAGCTGCCTGTCCTTAACAATGTATTAAGTCATTGATTGGCAGTTTCGTGTTATAAACCCCTCTCAGATACTACATTCAACAGTTACACAGTTAGCACGTTGTGTAAATAAATCTTAATACTTTTAAGAGGTCATACTGTTTTCCCATTGCATGTGTATAAATATTTATGTTGTATATGAATTATTAATATTACCTTGGGGTTGCTTTCACAGAGAAAATAGGTTATTTTTCAACTATTGAAGTCAGGATGAGTTGTGTAGGTGCCATTAGGTTCAGCAGTGGAAACTAAAACGTAGTTTAGTCAAAAGGTAGCTAGTGTATATTCAGAAATGCAATAAATAGTGAGCTTTCAGGCAGCCTAAAAGCAGTGTATTGACCTTGTATTCATCATAAGGTGATAGGGGAAAGCTTCTGTCCATCATTCTTTAGAGGACACATGAAGTTGACAAGTGTATTTGCCAAAGAAAATTGTTTATCCAAATCACAGAAATTGAGATGAAGCTCAACAGGAATTAATACTAAATGGAAATCAGAATAGGAGTTGTGGTTTTGCCTAATATGCTTTAATGTAATGAGGCAGTGGATTATGAGAATTGTAGTTTTGATCTCCATCTCTTCCCGTAGATTGGAGAGCTATTCCTGTTGTACATATCTTTGTGTGGAATGCTGCAAGTCAGTAGAGCCAGTCAAAAAAAAGGGCAGAAATCACAGGTTTTATCAGGCAAAAGGGGAACACAAGTTAAAGTTGAAATACACTTTGGCAAATATACACACTTTCAACAAGATGTGGTGTTCTAAGAGTTCTTCATGCTTTTTGGTGTTCTGGAAACAATGAAATCTCAAATTTTCATCCTGTTCTGGGATGAAAACATTTTAAGCTTCTTTTTCCATGTAGAACAGTAGTTCTAAAGATTGCTTAGCTCAAACTGAGTGAGTTGTCCCTGCAGCACTTACTCTTTGATGTAGTAGTTAATGGATCCTGTGGTAACAACACTGACAATGCACAAGGTTTTTTTGAAGTAGAAACAATGTTGTCTGTTGCTGAGTAAAACCATGTTCTTGTACATTATTTTTCAGATCCTTTTAATAACGACAGTAAAAAATAATCCCCCTCTTTCCCACCTCCAAATTTAGTTTTGTTGCTATTGTAATGGCTTTCCAGTAGTTTTCTCTGTGGTACTGCACTGAAAAAGAGTAGGAAGATTTGTGCTCTGAAGAGTGTTCTACTTACAGGTCTGATGCCTAAGAGGGGAATAAAGACTACAGTAATGAAAGGTCATAAAACACTTTTGCTATATTGTCATCCCTCTGAATTTTAACAGTCCTGCAGAAAAGAGTGCCTGGAACGTGTGCTGCCTAAGATCAGGATAGATACCTCTGCAGGAAGTGTAATCATATGACAGAAGGTGAGAGTTTGGAGGAGCAATCAAGAGCTGCAGAGCTGGTCAGAGGATGGGAAAAGGGATGGTCAAGGAATGCTAGAGCCGTACAGAGCTTTGGAGGTATGACTGAGGCATTAAATTTGTGATTAGGGAACGAGAAAAGCAGTTTAGCTTCTGTAGTCTAGATTTGAGGGGGATACTAGTAAAGGATTTGAAAGGAATCATGAAAGGGAGGGAAGGTAGTCATTCTGATGGGATAATGAGTAGGAAAGGAACTTATATTAGGAATTTTGAAGAAGACAGTGTAGAAGACCAGTGCATGAAAATTTCCCTTGGATGGAGTAAACAGATTCTGCTCTTGGTATCTACCCATTGCATTTTGTAGGGAATTTGAGCCTTCAGTTATGGTATTAAGGGATCTGCCTTCTTACCTTTTTCCTAAAATGAGTTTAAAGAAAGGTTTCTTTCAGTCTGTAATGCTTTTTTTTTTTTTTTACTTTTGGTAGTCAAGTTCAGGATTTCCTTGTATTACTTTTATCACCCATAATGTCTTTATAGTCTTCTTTCTTTCTGTCTGTGATCTGGAATCTCTCAAGGAGGTTCTAGTCATTCTCCTTTTTTCCTTTCTGCAGTGTGCACTAAATACGTCCTTCGAGCCTTCTGATCAACAACATGTTGCAGGTTTATTTGAACAGTCCTTTTTGAAGCACAAAATCACAGTCTGGTCATGTATGTAAATTTATTGTTACACTTACATGACAGGCTTGATACAGGTCCTGCTTTGTTTCTTGGTGGCAGAAATATCCCATACTCTTTGCTGTAATGGGATGCTCATGAAGTTGGTGAAAAATAGCACTGCAAAGTTGTGGCTTAAGATGTAATCTCACCTATGGCTGTAGACTGACAGACCTTTTAAAAGTTACTTTAGGGAGACACAGCTAATGTTGGCAAAAAGAACTTCTGAATGCTATGGTTTAATATGTGGGAAATGTACTGAAAGCATATAATGTGGGAAGACAAAGGAGGGCGTTGAAAGCAGGATTTCTTGTTGCAATCTAGGCTGGTCTAACTATGCTTCCAAAATCATGAACTTCACTTCTGTGAAATGCTTATCAAACCTGAGTGCCCTTGGAGGGCACATTTATCAACCATAAAAGGAAAGTAAGTCTGGAAAGGACTTTTAGAAGACACTTTGGGCCACCATCTTTTCTTTGGCCGTATCTAGTATGCGTTTTTGTCCTGTAATCTGGTTAATGTTTCATCTTCTATTGACAGCCTGTTCGAGTGCTTAATTTTATTTTCCATTCAGAGAATGCTTTTTGGTTTTGAAGTTTTTGGGGGAGTTAATGCCTAAACAAACTTTTCTTTGTATACCAAGCAATTTATGTTCTCAGACATTGGGCAGATTCCTGGTAGTGATCTGTCTAAAGCAGAACTTTAAATGCAAGAAACAGGATGACCTGATTTATGTTAAACAGAGAAAAGGGAAAAAGAAAAATAAACTATTCTGGAAAACTGTTTTTACCAGAGTCCCAAATTGCTTACGAAAGGTGTTGAACCCTGAGATTCCAGAGTTGTTTTCAGGACCGTGAAGAACTTTAAACATGAACCCTCAAAATCTTAAATGTTATGATGTTAAAAATTCCATTTAACAGGGAGAACTCATGCTTTCAGATTGAAGAAAATTATATGGAGTAAACAAAGGTGACCACAATGTGCAACTTCAAACTTTGTTGCCCATTACTTTTTTTCCTGCCTTTGGGGTGATAATTTTCTACAGTGAATCTGGCAGCCCTGTCAAAATGATTCATAAGGCCGATGGTGAAAAGTACTCTTTATTTTTCTCTGGTGTAAATAATCTGTGTCATTCCTTATCTGTCCTGATTTCCTCCTCTTGTTTCTTTGCATGTGTTTTCTGAATGCTTTTTTTAAATGCTTCTCAATGTATGTAAACTCTCCAACTTACAGCGTGCCTTCTGTTCATTGTTTAAGAAGCATAACAAAAGTATAGTCTAAACATTGCTGAAGCAATTGAGCTACTAAATATGGAAAACCCATATCTTACAGGTTTTGCACGACATTAATTTGTCCATCATACCCATCCTGGGTATGGCTGTAGAACAGAAACCTGGAGAAAATGATGCTTGTCTTGTGTGCCATCCTATTCCCTACCCCAACAATGCAGTTTGCACAAAGTTTGGGTGTGCAGGAAATGTCCCTTTTATTTCTTCCCAGATTGCAGAGCATCTCAGTGATGGAGATACTGGAAAGCAAAAATCAGCATGGTTGAAGAACCATGACAGGGCATGCTGAGTGAGACCCAATGCAGCAGGGCAAGCACTCTGACTGTCAGGGAACTTGGGCAGGGAACTGTCAGGGAACATATTCTTTCTGCCTTCTGGGAAGGTCAGGATAAAATTTTGCCAGGCCATAATGTTTACATCCTTACATTATTGTAAGGCACTCTTCTTTAATATTACCTTCATGTAGGCTTCAGCATATATCTAGTTAATGGACAGAAAGTTATCAGTGCTTTCCACAGAATATGGAAAAGAGGAGTATAAAATAATGTATACTCTGTGGCGTTATATAACTAAAGATTTAATTACTAATTAACTAGTAATTAATCTTCAATGGGGTGCTAAAAGAGCTCACAGCTTCTGTGGTATCTTCAGTGGCTTCTGTCAAAGTCCTATGTTTAAACTATTTTGTATTATCTACATGTAACAATGCTTCATGACAGTTAAGCAATAGTACTCATGGTTCTTCAGCTTTCTCTTTGTTATAGAGGTGTCCCCATACTTTTGAAAACTATTTCAAATTTAATAAAATTAAAAAGTATATACATGTATGTATGTGTGATAAATTTTTTAATTTTATAGTTTCTAAATAGCTTGAAGTTTGGAGTCCTTTGTGGGGAGTGAAAACAGTGTGGAAAAGAATGCTCTTGCTTCAGCAAGAGTAACTTCGTTTTGATATGCTCCGTCTGTCAAGTAACTATAAAACTTCAGCAGTTTTAAACCAAAATACTGTTTGGGGAATCTGTCCCCTTCACTCTGCTGTCAAAATCATGCAAATGATAGTTACTGACTGTGCATAAACCTTTGAGAAACATTCATTGTTGGGCACAGAATACTTAGTAAATTACAACACCAAAAATTATTTTTTGCACTTCTGTAGAAGGAAGATATTTAACAGATTTGGAAACTTCTGCTTTGGCTGCCTTCTCCCAACAGACAAGCTATTCAGATGGATAGTTCTGGTCCCATAGTTTTCTTTTCTGCAGTGGTTTCAGTGCAGTGCTGTTCCAGACCTGATGCTACAGATCTCTGTGGCCCTAATGTTTGAGTTGCAGTGACTTGATTTGCCTGAAAGCTAATTCAGCCACATTAATAGAGAGGAAAAGTAATTGCCTGTGTTGAGTGTGTTAAAAGTACTTAAATGTAACAGTTCATGTTGCTGTAGCAGGTTCAGCCCGATATGCATCACCTAAGCAGTAAATTGTAACAGTGACTATAATTGTTCTACGTGGAATTCCCTGATTCCTAAGTAATATAGCCAATGTGTTAAGTTTGATTCCAAGTTTGGTACACCGATGTTTGGGTCCTGCTGTGTGCCATGAGCATCCATATAAAGAGATCTGGTAGTAGCGAGTGTTTTGTGTGTCCAGACCTTAACTGGTTGCACAAAAACCTTTTACTTGAGCTTTTTTGTACTAGCAGTTTTCAAGTGCTCAGGTCTCTAAGCCATGGCTGAACTTGTGGCAAAATGTCAGAATGAACACCTAAAGCTTGTTGTACTTCTAGCAACCAGAGAGGATGATCTGAGTAAGAAACAGAGTCTAGCCTTCCTTGTCTCCCTTCTGCTGTCTTTCAGATCTCCAGGGGGATAGAAGTTGTGTCCTGGAGTGTTCGGAGAGGAGACCCTTGTGAGTGGAACACACATGATGTCAGCTCCTTGAACTCCTCTTTTGATTTTTTGTTAAGTCATATAGGATGGGAGACATGTCATCCCAGTTCTAGTCCTCTCTCTCTCTTTTCCCTGCTGCCCTGCCTTCCCCCTCCTTCCCTGTCAAGGCTGAAGGCAACAAGAAGGACAGCAAGGTCCTTTCAGAATTAGCCTTAGGTGGGATGTGGAAATTTTAGGTGGCTAAAATGAGATAAAGTGAATTCCACTGCTAGTCATTCTTAGTCTCTGTTCACACATGTAAATGGTGATAAGACCATATATGAAGAAGAATTGTCATAGTCAATGCATATGGGGCAGTGCATTGATATACATAAGGCAAGGATGGCTGTGCTATCAATTTGTGTTTGGGCATTTGATCTCTTGCAGAAGCCATATAGAAACCCTTGGTCTTTGTGAGCATTTCTGAAGAATTCCTTAGAGCTGTTTTTTTCCTGCTTATCTCTAGTTGCTTGCTGCTATCTTCGGGTTGTATCTTGGGAATCCCATTGGTTTGTTAGTGCCTTCTCTGACATTAAACATCAATGTGTCTGCAGGTTCTCTGCAGGTATGGAATGGCAAGATAGTAAGTGTCTTCCAGCTCCTAACAAGATTTCGTGGAACTAGGGGAAAGCCAGTTGATGCCTGCTGGTTCATTGCAAGCAAGGCTCAACTGGACACTGGAGTTAGCAGTTCTAAAATCTGGGGAGAACACTTGGAATTGAATGAAGGCTTTTTGATTTTATGGCTTCTATTACTTTCCTTTTTTTTCCCCTTTCACCACTACCAGCAGTCCTGGACTCTAGTTAAAGACCAAAAACTAAATGAAACTATTTTTCATAACTAATTTGATCTCTTGTTTCCTGTTTCATCACTTTTTTTTTTTTTTTTGGTCACCAAATATATAAGTCTGAAATCTTGATGTGTAGGGCAAAACAGGCAAATAATCCCAGCAGTGTAAACTTTGATTCATAAATCTGAGACTTGCAACCAGACTGCTGTACAGGAAAACAGATGCCATGCAATAAATTAATACTAAGCTGAATAATAAACAAGATGTATTGTTAAAGGTCTCTAATGCAAAGAAAGTGATTTCAGACTTTCATATGCTTGTTTTCTGTCTTTGTTTAAATGCAGCCTTTGCATGTGTTTTCTTTATTCTCTTTTGCTCACGTTTGAGCTTTGTTGGGTTGAGAACTCAGTCTCTGGTTGGGCAGTGGTGATTAACTTACACTAAATAGGCAGCAATAATGTGATTTGAGAATGAAAAGGATTCATTTCTTTTAAAGGAGGGGAAAAAAAACAAGGTTGAAGGAAATAGTTTACATAATCTGTAAACTAGTTAAGGAGCTGAATATTTATGCAGGTTGAAATTGAAGCTTAGTTGCCCTCTAGGGGTTTTACATTAATACAGCATATGCTAGCTTTTGGGTGGTTTTTTCTTCTTTCAGAATAAAAGTGAGACAAGTCTTTGGAAAAAACTTACATACTGACAAATCTGTGGTGGTGGAGGCATGTGTACATCTGCATTCAGTGAGTAAAACTCAATTAGTTCAAAACCCAGAAAATGGAGGAAAGATTTTTAGCCAGATTATATTCTTTTAATTTCTGTGTACCAGTGGAGAATGCACTCACCGTCAAGCAGTCATAGCACTGAAGTGCCAACCAGGAAAGGTCTTTGCTTTCAGTCCCAAATAAACACAGAAGACAAAAGGTTACAGGGGGATGTAGTGGCAGGACCAAGACCCTCAGTCAGTTTCTGCTCATGTCCCAGCCACTGAATGCTGCTTCAGATTCTTGTGTCCTCAGCTGCCACTGCCACTGTGCAGGGGTCTTCTGTCACTTTTTGCCTTACAGCAGGCTGAGTCCTGGTTATGGGTCCTGTGACTGAATGTGTTAGAAACAAACTTTGTCTCCTTCTTTAGAAAGCAATTGACAAAAACAGTAGTTCTTGACAGGAGTGTGATATTTCTTCAGAAGTATCCTCATGCCATGGGAAACAGGGTGACAAATGGCTTCTGAACTAGAGCTACATATATATTTCTCCTTGTCTTAACTTTTAATATCTCCTTTGCAAACGATTTTGTAGCAGATGCCTGTTAATAATTATTTGAACAATTGCTAAATAAATTCATAAAAGTGCAGTTGTTTTTCTAAATATGGAAACCACATTTATGTGATTATTTTTGCTGTTTCTTCCATAACAGTGTTGACACTGTATTACCCTAAAATGTTTTTGCATCAGAAACAAGATAATTGGAGCGGGCAGAATAAATGCACTTAAACAACCACCTCCTGCCAAACTTGAGTACATGTGCATACAGCTTGAGGAGCACAGTGTAGTCAACTGTCAGAAGTTAGAGCATTGTCCCCAAGGTTTCATTATACCAAACTACACTTGGATTTGTACTAGTAAAATCAGTGGTCTTACACAGATTTTTATGCCATTTGCTCATTAAGCTTTACACTGAAGAACAGTTTCTCTTTTTTTTCATACCTGGTTTCTGGTGCATTTTGTTTTGCATTGTAGGTTTGTCAAAAACTTGTTTGTAAATCCCCTGTCTACGAGCATTTCATTTTACTGTCTTCAAAATTTTAAGTTTTGCTCTGAAGAAATGTACCTGGTTATTGCAGTCATTTATTTAAAACACATTGCAGAAGGTGGAAGATAAATGTTACACAGTTGCTACCAAATTTCCAGAGCTTGCTAAGCTTTGGTAGCATACTTTCTTGTCACATGGTTTAGTCATCTCTTCAAAATCAGAAAATGAATAGGGAAGTCTGAAATTCTAAGTGCCTGCGTAGTCAATGATGCAATTTCATTTGAAAAAGTAATTTTGCATACTTTATCACACTGTGGTCATGATTGCAAACTGTCAAGTTACTCTTCACTATTCAGTTCAGAATACGAACACAGCAGAATTTGACTTTTGTTTTTTCTGACAATTTGCACTTCTGGTTCTGTCATCCTTACAAGCACTGAGTGGTACCTCATTCAGCAGGAATTCTCCCCACACCTCCACACCAGCACAGGGCTAGTCATTTTTGAAAAAAAGAGACGAAACATATATTGCAGAGTAAGGGAAGTACATGATAACTGTTTTGGAGGTGATAGAATGATGCTTGGGGATGAATTGTGACCTGTAAGGGAAGGTAACTTCCTCTTTTAATAGCTGTTTTAATCTTTTATATCCTATCCTTTTTGGAGTGCCCAAATGACCTGAGATTTTGACCCTATTTTGTATGCCACATCTCACCCCCACCCTCCAGTTGGAACCCTAGAACCAGTTTCACTTTTGCTTAGAGGGTATTTTGTTTCATTCAGAGGAGTGAGAAGTACTACTACTGCTACTACTACCAACCTTCAGTGTTGGAAGTTTGAGTTAAAAACATAGTTTTGGAAGTCCAGTAAATTAAACTGGGTGCAGAGGGAAAAGGAAGAATCCCCAAAACAGCACATTGTAACTGAGAACTGGTGTCATGGTGGAGTAGCTGGGCAAATGCCTCCTCAGCAGTTACATAAATGCCCTGCTCTATCCCCACCGTGTGGTAGAAGGACATTACTGTTACTTCTTCCACTCTGCAAAGCTCTGTCTGTTAGAAATAGATTTTTTTAACTTTGGAGTTCAGCTAAAGAGTCAGTCACTATGGGACAGAGGGAGGGGGATGTTGTTTCTTTTAATCATCTGCTATCCTAACTTCTCAGCTGTCCCTGAGTGGCTCGGCAGCTCCCAGAGGAGGCGGCAGGAGAAGCAGTGGCGAGGCTGCGCTGCGCGGCTCAAGTTGGATGCACTTGTTTATGTAAAAGCAGGCAGTGACAGACAGTAGCCATGGGGGAACTTGCATTTGTTCCAGTTCTGCCTCTTCCAGCGCCTGGTACGGTAACGCTTGATGTCAGGGACACTTACTGCAGGGTGGGAGGAAAATTAGATCAAGTCAGTCTTAAAGGAAGCAGTTGTTTAAAACCAGTGTAGTTTAGCCAGGTGGCTGTGCTGGCTCGGCGTGCTTTACCTGAAACCTTTTGTAGAAGGTGTAATGCTTGTACTTGACAAGAACATTCCTAAAGCAGGTTTCTTTAGTAGACAAATCATGATTTATCCAAATAAACCGTTTCACAGCAATGTGCTTACTTTGCTTAAAAGGATAGTTTTTTGTAATTTCACTAGGAAGAAAAGGAGGTCTGCTTTTCTTGATAAGTCTGCCTGCATAGCCCAGCAGATCATCATCTTTGAGCACTTAAATCTGCCTTGACTGACAAAATATAGTCACTGTAAATCCGTATGCGTAATAGTTATGCCCTTGCTATTTCTCCTGTGTCTTCTGAGGACGTAACCCTCATCTGTGTACTGCTGTGCTCTGGCTGTCTTGCTTAGTCAGAAGCAGGAGGACTTGTCTCTTAGCTCTTCAAGAGCTGGGTTGTTGTAATTTACTTAATAAATACGACAGTGTACTAGATTTCTATGTGTTTGGGGCAAAATGCACACACACACGTAGATAGGCGTGTATACACGTGCATACAAAAAGCGCTGACAACTCTCTACATCCAGGATGGAAGATCACATCAGGTCAAGATCACATCAGGTCTACGGCACTAAAACTAACAAGCAGACATTTCTCTGTATCGTCTCTACCAAAGCTCCATTTGCTGTTGAAGTCCAAGTTCTGTTGAAATTCTAATGACTAAGTTTATATTGCTATCACAGTATTTCATCAGCATGTAACAATAGTCAGGAAAGTACTGCCTGACGTTTTAAGGTATCTTTTTAAATCATCTTTTCTGGCTCTGTGATTGCTTAGGAAAACACTTTTCCTAGTCAAGTTTCATGCGTGCATTCAGTATTCATATCAAGCTGAAAACTAACCTTAGTGTTTCCACCCCTTGTCCCCAAAAAGTCATTTTGGTCAGATCTCATGTGTGCAGGACATAGAATGAGGAGAGCTGACCTGTCCTTGTCCAAGCAGCAGAACTAAGTGCTCCTGAAAGTATCATGAGATTGTATGTGTATATTTTTTTCAGAACTCTTTTTTTTTTTAATTCTTAATTACTTTAATCTGGCATTTTTTTTTTAACACTTTAAAGTATTTGTCTGGGGTTTGTTAGTTGAGCTGATTGGGTTGGCTTGAATTACTGTGTTTGGCTGTGTTCCTCAGCTTGTTTTTGTGGGTTCTTTTTCTTAAACAAAATTTTTCTCTTTCTTAAACTCTGCTTTTCAGTTTCATTCCCTGTTTATTGGTACTTATTATGAAATTAGAAAGAAAATGTTCAACAATCTGTTGTAGATAAGTGTGGGTTGCTTGGGACAGACAGAAGTACCAGAGGTTTTTGGTTATACCTCTTACAAGTCTGAATGGGAGCAAATTGTAAACTACAGAACATGTGTAGTGAGTCTGGTGAGAGAGGTTCCCCCAGCACAAGCCTCTGCATCATATGGGAATGGGACTGTATCTTTGTTGTTCATAGCTTTACTGGGTTTGCTTGTCATTCCTCGATGCTAGTTTCTTAAGATCCTCTTTTTTTTCCCCCAGAATTCTGTCTTTAATGATCATTGGGTTTGAAAACAACAGAAACCCTACTAATGTTCTATAACAAAGAGATCAGCAGCTGAGCAATGACTTCTGTTTGAATTAACTGATGCTGGAGAATCCCTACATGCTTTACATGAGTTTTCAGAATAGGTGTGGTATTGTGGTTTCCAAAAAAACCCCAACAAACAGCACAAATTAAAAAAAAAAAACTTTTTTTTTTTTTAATTTTTGAAATAGAACATTTGAAAAAGCCATTGATTTCCTATGTTCATTTAAAAAGCCAGTTGTAAGCAGTTGACCAAACCTGGATCCTTGTAATTTCAATGTATTTAGGACATGAAAACTTTGAAGACTGTTGTTCCTAAGTGAAGGTAGGTGGCTTTTACAGAGCAAGTAACTGGATTTTTCTGAAAAGACCCCAACCAACCCCCAAACATTTTAGATCTGTGTAGTGTGCCTTTCCTCCCTACTGCTTAGGTCTGTTCTGCATCCAGCTGAGAGATACTTTGAGGCCAATTAATTTTTGCAGCAGGATTTTGAAAACTTGCTAATGAAAAAAGCATGCGTGGTATGAAACAAATAACTACAATTGCAGTAGTTGGGAGTTTAGCAGGACTTGAGCGGGTCAGGGCAGATAGATGTTGATGGAATTCAGGCTGGCATATACCTTTCTGATTTGGGAATGTTTTTTCCCCTCTTTCTCCCTCTTCTTTTGGATGCTTGTCAGTTTAGACTTGCCATGCAAGTGATCCTAAGGGCTTTGAAGGGCATGTGAGAACTTAATGCTTCAAGGTATAAGCCAGGCTTACAGTTGATAGGAATTAGGAAGAGACTTGGCTTGAGAAGATGTTTTTCCATAATGTAGACTAGCTGACACATTTTTCCAAAGCAGCTATTATTGGCTTCTGAGAAAGATGGTGTGCAGGACAAATGGGCCCTTTGTGTGATCCAGGATGTTGTGTTCTCATCTCTAAATATTCTCTAAAGCAAAGTCTTCAGATTTGTTTCTAGGATATTGGTCACATACATTCTCTATCCCAAGGCTGTGTTTGGACAAACACTTTCTAGTTTTCTGGGAAATATTCTTCTGCTGCAGATCACAGTGGGCTGTTTGCCTTCCTGGTGGTTCTCTTCTGCTGTATGTTCACTTCTCAATCACAAGACAAGGGATGTTTCAGCATTTCATACTGGAGTGCCAGAGATGCTGTAGTTTGCTGGGGGATCCTCTGTTTGCACTGTGTACTTTAAAATAAAGCTGCTGTTCTTTGCTGAGAGTGCCCTGGAAAAGATTGGGCAGCAGGATGACTATCCTTTCCTTAAAATTCCTGAATTCCTGGGATTGTCTCTTCTGCTCAGTCCTGTATTGTGTGTTAGTATGTATTGATCATCTGCCCTAGGTCAAATGCCTCCAGCAGTATAGTGGAGCTGCCAGAGCTGAAATGGAGCAGCTTTTGGGGGACTGGTGATGAGCAGGAAAATGGAAAGTATATGATTTTTATGTTATAGCAAGTGAATATTTGTGGAGACTAAGTATTTGATCTGATAACAGAGGTTCACTTGAAAGAATCAAGGTTATTTTATGTCAATTTTCTCTTTGCCCTGTATAAGATGCATTTAATTATTTCATGCTATCTCCTTCTATTCAAATTAATCTGTCTTATATATATTGTTGCTCAAATTAGAATAATTCTTTAATCAGCTGTGTTATGCATGCCATAGTAGACTAGAATAGGAAGGCTACTCCTAGCATACTGACAATGCATGTATTTTATTTGTTATTGTAATTTAAAAGTAAAATCAGAAATATTGATTTCTACTTGACTGGAGAGATGATTTAGTTTGAATATCAGACTGATCTTAATCAGGTGAGAATTAATTGAGTTGGAGGTATTAGATATTCAGTGATGTTAACTGAACCATGATCAATCTACAGAGAAGCTTTCTTTTGTACTGTGTTGGAAATATCAAGCAGCTTGTACTCTACAATGTAAAACAATCTCTTCATGTTCATCTTACTACTTCCTCTGGCTCATTAAGTGCACCAGTAATCTATTCTGTGCATACTGAGTAATCTTCAAAGTAACAAGCTAATAAATCAACAAAATTAAAAGCATAATAACGTCACCATAATATTTTCCTGATAATGTTTTGGATAATTTTAATGTTTTTGTACGCATTTTACAAACAAAGAATTTCAAATTTTGCCCTTGTTTACATTTTAAAGGGAACTGTTTCCTTCTTCTTCCACCATCACCCCCAAAATCCCCTTTGTTACTTGAGCATCATTTCTCTACCCAGTGATAGAGCCCAAGGAATGACCCAAACACTGAACAAAACTATTTCCTTTTTTTGTGTAGAGGGAAAAACCTACCCTAGGAATAAGCCTGGTCTGGATCATGATGCAGGTTTTTTTTTTTTTTATTTTAAGAGTGTGATAGCAGTATCATAAGTGTTGAGAAAATATAAATGGTGAGATAACACCTCTGTAGGACTTTCTCTTAAGTAGTAAAATTGTAAAGTCTTTAAATAAATGAGAGCCAGACCTCAGAGGATCAATTTATCTTGATAATGGGGAATATTTAATTCATTTTGTGTACAAGGACATGTGAAAAACAGATGCACAATTATAATTGATAACTACAGTTCTAATATTATATGAATTGTGCAACACTTCACAATGAGGCAATAGGAAAGTGCCAAGTATTGTTATAATCTGAATCTGCAAAAAATGAACTTTCAGAAATAGCCTTCATGCTACAAACAGTTCATACATTGAAAATAACAGGGATGATTCCTTGGTGTTTTTATATCAACGCAGTTTCCGTGCAACTGCTTGTCTGGATATAAGTCCCAGACACCTTCTATGCTTCTCTTGCTTTGCACATGGAAAGACTTTCATGTTTGCAGAAATAATTAAATATCTAATATTTTAAAGTATTGAAAGTAAATAGGAAAAATCCATTAAAAATCTGCTACAAATGTAATCTAATGGTGGTTGTTCCTCTTCATTAAATCACAAACTACCCTGCCAACTTTCAGTTTGTTTTTAATGCTTGGAGCATGACTTTACAGGGTTTATTTCACAAAGTCTTTGTTTTAAATACACATAACTGAAACTTCAGCAGTCCAGCACACCGATTCCACCATTTGATTTTGAATGCAGCACAGTGAAGACACCTAATTCTGTTTGGGGATGGAGGGGTGTTGTAGGCTACCTAAAGAGCACTTGCATCTTAAATATGATGCCTTGTTTTTGTTGTCCACTGTAGATCTGCAGACACTGAGATTAAGAGTGTTAAATTTAACCTTGTCTGACTTAATGGTGTGGAAGAAAATCATCGTCTCTATTCAGAGGGCTGTGCCTCTGTCTTATGCCAGATGTTGGTTTGTCCCTTTGAGTCAAAATCCTACAAGTTTTTTATTTTTGTCATACGGAGCAAATATTTCTTGAACCTATGAATATGAGTTAAAACTAAAATGATCAGTACCCTGGCTTTTTATTTCCCTTTCTTTAATTAGGAATTTTATGTACCGGGACATCTCTTGGTGGACCCCCACCAACTTCATTGTAACTTTCTGGTAATGTATCTGATCTTTTAAAATTAACACTTTAGTGTGTATTGCATATGCCTGTCTGACTGCTTGGATAGAAAGGGAAATAATTTGTCCAGTCTTTATTCTGGGATAAGTGAACTGTTACCCAGTTTCACTTCAGTTTCCATCTGCTTCCCATATTATCATGTAGTAAAGTCATAAAACAGAGTTGGAGAAAAATTAAAATGCTAAGGAAAAACATTTTTGGATACTATTTTTTTCAGCAAAGATTAGTGTGGACTGTAAAGATCTTTGTAAACAAAGTGTTCTTTACTGTGTCAACCTTCTAGCTGATTATCAAAGAAACCTTAAAAGGAGTGTTCTGTACCTTAAAGCAGTTTTTAATCAATCATCACATATACTAAGTCAGACACGCAAAACTAATTCTTGATACCTCCAACATAATTTGTATAATTCTGTCTCTGAAGAGAATTATGCAAAGACTTGGAATAGGATTTTTATTAAAAAAATTTAAAAATGCATGTCTGGACAGCTTTACAAATAAATTTAGAAAGCATTAAAAAGCTCTTTTTTTCTGTTCCGTGACTTTACATGTGTCAGGATCTAATTTCTCCTTGTGTCGTGTTTTCTTAAGTAGGCAAGTTGGGATAGGGAGATCCAGTGAAATCCTGCTCTTGGGTCCTGGGCAGATCTGGAGGTGCCAGGGACCAAACTCAGCAGCAACCCTGACTGCTCAGGGCCTGAGATGCTCCCTGCTGAAGAGTCAGTCCTTGGAAGGACTCACTCATCGCCAGCCTCAGCCAAAAATCCCTCGTGTCTGTCCCTGAAAATCATATGAGGTGTGTGGTCCTTCCATCATAGGCAGATCACCTACACGTGCCAGCATGCTGCAGCGAGCAGGTGAGAACTGACAAAACTGAATTGCTCTGTGGTCAGACGTGGTTGTTCAGCTTTTGTTCAGTTGACAGCAGACCTCTGTCCTGGCAAAGATATCGTTTGGCATTACATACTTGGTTGATTTAGAGAGGGTACTAAGTTGCAGGCTTGCTTTAGCAGTTAAAATCTCTCTATGTGGCTGTAAAGGGCAAAACGTAATGAGACTTAAAATTCTCTGAACTATGATCAAAACTCACTTTGGATTTGCCTTGCAACATAAGTACAAATCTTCATGAGAGAGAGAGGAAGAAGACGAAATCAGTGATGATCTGTTCAGTGAACTCTCTCTGAGCTGTAGCTTCGAGAAGTGCTCCTTGCTCCGTGTGCTTCCCCTCAGACAGAGCCCATGGCACAGAGAGGAGCCTGTGGGTGACCTGTGTCAGATCTGATGTCACGAGCCACGACTGCTGCAGGTGAAAGGGGGGTCTGTAGCCAGTTTCCGTGGTAACTGGTAGGCACCTGCAGCTCCTTGACGCAGTAGTGGATCTGTCCTTGTCTGTGCACAGAGCATTCAGTGATGGACATATGTAGCTGTCCTAGAAAAGCCTTGGCAAAGGCTTCATTCTATGGAGGGCAAGCTTTTCCCGCTTTCCAACAAGGCATTTTCACTTCTGTTGTGTTGACTCTGTACCTCAGTTTATTTAGCTTGTATTTGTAAATACTGGGGATAACTTCTATTGTTTCTTTGAAACATGACTTTCTTTTGTGCTACAGTTTGCAATGAATTTGCAGACTGGCCCAAATTTAACTCTGCTTTCACTGCTGCTTGAGGTTCTATTTTGGCAGTTTGGTGCTTGCAGGAAGAAAGAAAACATATCAGCCCATGAACTGGTAAAGTCATGGAAAGCCATTTGCTAAAATCATAAAGATTGGATCATACACGAGACTTTGAAAAGATAATTCTGTTTTTTAATGATGTGCAGTGTATCAGGAAGAAGGTTTGTTTGAGCATGAGGCTGGATTCTCTAGTGTTCTGACTACCCCTCTGTACTGCTAAAGTGTTAAATTACAATAGGTTTGTAATCAGATCCTGTGTTGCACCCTGAAACTTTGGTCTACAAAGGCAGATATTGCTTGAGTGAGGAATGAGTAAGGATTGTCAGGATTACAGAGACTGAGATTAATTATTGGTTTGAGATATCTGGAACTATTGAGCCCTATTTCCGAGATTATTCTCCAAACCAGTAGTTTTAACACTGTTCGTTCTGCTCAACATTGACATTTCATTGCATGAAAGAGCTCATGAATCATAGAACCGTGAATCATAGAATCATCGAATTTCCTGAGTTGGAAGGGACCCAGAAGGATCATTGAGTCCAACTCCTGGCCCTGCACAGGACACCTCAATAACACCCTGTGCCTGAGAGCATTGTCCAGACACTTCTTGAACTCTGTCGGGCTGGTGCTGTGAGAACTTCCCTGAGGAGCCTATTCCAGTGCCCAGCCACCCTCTGGGTGAAGAACCTTTTCCTGGTATCCAACCTAAGCCTCCTCTGACTCAGCTTCATGTCTTTTCCTCGAGTCCTGTCACTGGTCACGAGAGTGAAGAGATTAGTACTTGCTGCTCTGTGAGCAAGACAAAGCATAATTAAAAATAAAACAACATTCTCCAGACTCCTGGAAGGTTTCTGGTAAGTGTGTATAACTAAACTGTCTTGCACTCCTTACATGACTGCCAAATAGAAGAGATGGATAATCAAGTTTTGTGTGCTCATATAAGGATGCCTCATATACTTTAACCTTCTTTCTTTTTCTGTTGTTAAGCATCAGTAATGTTAAAGCTAAACAGCTGGAAGCAGTTTTAGCACTTTGCAACAGCTCCTGGCCCTGTACCGCAGGCAGGCCCTTCTGAAGGCAGGGAATGCTTGCAATGGCAGTTCAGGGTTTTTTGTTCACTGGGACATCACGCCTTTAACCAATCAAGACCGGTGAGCTAACAAGTGAGAGGGACCTCCTGTTGTCTTCAGTGGTTTTTTACTTCACAGCTTCCAGAAGAAATGATTACTACTACAAAAAAACCCCCAACCTGAAACCTCAGCACAGCATTTGTAGAAGTGCCTGTAGAGAGTATAAATCAAACTGGTCACTAGACAGGCCATAAGCTCTCAAAGGCTTTGGATGTTTTTCTCAGAAAAAAACAAAGGACATTTTTAGAAAAGTAATAATAGGTACGATTTTTCTGAGATGCTGATGTAGGGGCAGTCAATATAAACAGCCCAGGAAAGAACAGAAGAAATGTCAGACTCACCCTTGAAAACCAAAGAAACATTTTGGTAACCTAATAACACATTTCTTGTCTCGTTCTGAGCTTACACTGCTTTGTAAACTTAAGCTGCCCAGAACTTCCCTCAAAGCTGTGCATGGGCATTTGGATGATTTTAGGTCTAAAACACACAGTTCTCAGAAACTGGATGCAGTTGTTAATAGATACCTTTGAGCACAGATTACGGTGTCTTCCCAATTGGTAATTAACTGGTTAATTTAAGCCCATTTCCTGCGCACCTTCATCTGGTTTTCAGGTAGCAGTGTGGTGAAGTTGCCAGTGTGTAGCGCTGGGTGCCGTGTTGGAGCACCTTTTAAGAGTTCATCAATAAGGAATATGTTCTAAGTAGATAAGAAGTCAATTCTTTGCAAAGTTTTCCAAAGGTTTATGTAAGTTTGGCAGTATAAGAACACTTAAATCTGTCATCAACACTTGCAGCAAACACTGCCTTTTCTTGTAAATTATTTTAGCAAAAGCCTAATTAATATAGCCACGGACAAGCAGATTAATTTCACCTAGAGATTGCTTGCAGCTCTGGATCACTTTCTTAAAGTCTTGCCGGTAGTGTCCAGGATACTTGAAGGTGGATTTTGTTCCACTGAGGTGGGCAATTGCTTAATGCCCATTTCAGTGGCCATCTGCTATGAACAGAGGACAGGAGCACTGCCTTCATAGGCACAAATCTGTTTTCTTGTTTAAGTCTTGATGTCGTGGAAGTTTCATCATTGTACAGGATCAACTTGGGAGGCAAATCTGAAACTTCAGCTAAGTGTCTTGAACACCTGCAAGGCTGAGTGCAGGACTGTGTGACAGCTGGTGTGTTTGACAATTGTGCCCATATTTTCACGGGGTCAGGAACTTGCAGGTGCTTGAGGTGCTTTTTTGATGCATCTGTATATAGGTATATCTATAGAGTAAGCTTAAAGAATGGAAGAGATTAAAAAATTGCTATTTCTGTAAACATTACTTACCTGATTGCTGCATAAAAGAAGTGGAAGATTCTAGTGTGAGTACATGCAGTACAAGTTTTTGGACAAAATAAGTAATGCATGAACATACATATGTACATAGGATACTCAGTGTGCAGAAACTCAACATACACACTGAGCATAGATAATGTGATTTACCCTTTGTATGATGTAGTACCATTAAGTTTTGATGTTACTAGATTAGTTGGAAATTCTGCTAGATATATGAAAGAAGATAATGATTTCTGTATGCCCTAAGTTTGCTGGATATTAAATCACTACCAGAAACAGCTTAGAGGAGGAGAACTGGATGGAATTCTGGAAGGGGATGCAGTAGGGGGAACTTTGCAATTGTTTGATCTTGGACACATGGCTTTCTCTCTCTCTCTTTCTCTCTCTTTTCCATCTGCTAAATGTAGATGATTACCTCTTAGCAGACCTCTTAAAATAAAACAGTTTGAAATCTTCTGGTAGAAATAACAGCTAATTCTTATCTCGGGTTATGATTCAGTGAAACATCTGCACAGGGTACTGGTAACAAAGAGGCATAATTCTGTTACTCCCAGATAAAACCCATGTCCTTAACCATGACTTTGCTGTTCTAAGACTTGTTTTTAAGACCCTTAAAACAGAGCAGGTACTTCTACTTCATTGAGCAACTTTATTGTCCTTAAACGCCAGAGATCATGATTCCAGAAATGTAGATGCCCATCACTAATTTTGTGGGCAGTGCTCTTTACTAGATGTTTGGACTTTCAAGAAACTCCATATTGAAGAACAGCTACAGGGCACTACACAGCACAGAGGAGATACAGAGAAGTCAGAAGTCCTTCTTTAGTGCCATGGAGTACAACCTGGCACTTCCAGCTTTCTCCTTGCGTTCCCAGGAGAGATTTTTGAAAATTTAGGAAAGAACCATGACCTCACAGTTTCTTGCCTCCTGTCGGAACCTTCACAGGAAATTGTTGCCAGTGTCATTTCTTTGAGGCAGTAGTTGCTGTCAACACTGCTGCCCTCATAATTTAGATTTAATTAATTTAATGTAGATACAAACGTGTTTCAGTAATTCCAAAAGCATTCATTGTAGAGAAAATGCTAACAACCCTGGTTTACCTAATTTTTCAGGATTCTTCTTGTTTTGTTGTGATAGCCCTGAATAGAGTATATGAAAAGCAGGTACAAGAATCATGGAGTTGCTGCAAGGATAACTTCAGAAATGGTATTAGCAACAGCAGTATGTGTGTGAATGTGTTACATGATGAGGGGAGAATCCCGATTAAAATGTTATTGCTAAACAAGTGACAAAGACCTTGCAAACAGTATGAGACTCCAGGCAGCTAAGGTTATATATTAATGACAAATCAGATCTGGTCTGATAACCTCCTGCACATAGGGGAGGGTCTTTTCACCAACTGTCATTTTTCTAATTTTAATTGAGTTTGTGTTGGGTTTTTTTTCCCCAGCATTTACTAAATGCTGTCAAGAAACTGGTCTTCTTATGGTGGTGAAGTGTCGGCAAGAGAACACAGCACTGAAAGACTGTCTGGTTGGCTAGTAAGTCCCTGCTGAGTTTTTGTTGGGTTTTTGTGCATGGCCTGTTCTGATTTAGAAATGGGTAGAAATGTTAACTGTTCTCAAAAGGGTTGTACAAAGTTAGGGGCTTTGATGTATTGTCTGAAAATGGTATCTTTGCTTTATTAAGACCATGCTGGTCAGGGCCCTAACTGACAAGATTTTATTTACCATATGAATGTACAGCTATAAAGACTCTCTTCTTGATTGACCTGGTGACAGACTTCAGCCCAGAGAATTTGCAGCCCTTTATTTACTCTCCTGCATCACAGCTGTGGGATAGGGATGTGCAGTGAAACACCTCCATACTCTGCTAGTGACACGGGATACATTTGTTTTCATTTTGCTTCTTGAATTGTTTTTTAAGGTTTAGTCTGTCTTGAAAATGTCCTGCTCTTGTGAACAGCAATAGCAGCAGCAGTGGGAAATGGTTAGAGACAAGAGGTCAACTTGATGCCATGGTGGATTGAAACACCTCTTTTGGAAGTCCTAATTTATCCCCAGTGCCATTAGGCTGAAGTGTTAGATTCTTGAATTTCCCAGGCTGAGGGTTGGGGGATTTTTTGAGTTTGACTGGGGGGAAAAAGGAGGTTGATTTGATTTGTGGTGTGTTCTGCTCTAGTAAATCAGAGATTAAGATTAAAATTACCTGCCTTTGAACTAGTGACAATTATTCTTAAGTATTTAGGCGTTGATGAAAAAAACATGTGCAGCCAGGCAAGAATTCAGGCCTAACTGCAGTCAGATCTTGCTGGAGTTACTCAGTTTTACTTGTCTGGACCTTCACTTCTAAAAAAAAGTAAAATTACACTAAATACTACTGAAAATACTACTACTACTCCAACAAAACTATGAGAAAAAGGCATTTAATGTAATGATCAAGGACCTACATGGCTACTGTTCCAGACATGCACTTGAACCTATTCCCAGTAGTTACTTGGGCACATAAAAAATATAAGACCAGATATGTTTCCCTTTTTCTGCCTTTCCTCGTGGTGGCTTCACTGTAGAGGCTTGAAAAGGACTATGCTTTGAGAAAGAACAGTATCATGAGACTGCAGACCAGTTTAGTTTTTAAAGTTTACAAAGTTAACTTTAATACATAGGTGCTTTATTAAAAAGGTATTTTATTACTGAAGGCAGGCAAGTTTTCTTTGGGTGTGAAAGAAGATCAGGTACGAGTGTTGCTCATGCAATATCTGTTCCATATTCCAAGAGAAAAACAATATGTATTTTTCTGTCTTGTAGCTATACTGATCCATCATTCTATGAAGAATGCAAAGCAGAATATTTGAAGCAAAGAGAAGAATACAGAGCAACTGGAATTAAGAAAAAAAGACAGAAGCTTACTCCAAATGTGTAATTAAAACTTAAAATGAACTTTTCAAATTTTGTATGCAACTTGGATTTCACCTGATTTAAACAGACTTAAATCGTCTGTACCCCTCTGTGTGGAGTTTAACTGAAATACACAAAATGAGATGAATGGAGAATAAATTAATCACTGAAATTAAAAGTCAATTTAAACATTTTTTGTAATTAAAGATCTAAAGCATGCTGTCACAGTTTGCAAGAGAAGTTGCAAACTGTGTTCCTCTATCAGGACTTGAGATTTTGTTACCAGTGTACAATCTGGCATTTACAATTCCAGAATGTCCATTTGGAATTTAAACCTTATATCTAGTTACATGAGCCAGGCTACATAAAAACTTAAGGGTGAATAATTTAAGAAGTAGTATTAACAGATCACAAATTGGGTGTACATTAAAGTTGGTGTATTAGTCACCCCCTGAAGCTGTGTATGGGGATGCCCTTACTAGAAGAGCAGGGTGGCAAATGCAGAAGAGAAGAGCTGCCCAGAGCGATGTGAATGACCTTTTTCATCACAATGTTGCCATATGAGAGCCTGGCAGTACTTGTGCCTGCACTGCAACTCATTTTTAAGTCTACACTCTCAGCAGGGGTGGATGCCCTGTGCTTGTGCGTGGCCCAGACTGACCATTTCAACTCTAGAGGAGAAAGCAATCCCATCCAGACCTTCCCTGAGAACAGGGAGTAGGCTGCCATGCTTCAGGAGTGAGCAAATGACCACACTTGCGATGAGGGGTAGAGGTGAGTAGACAACTAAGCCAGGCCTGTAAGATGCAGATCGCCTATTGCAAAAACTAAGTGTAGGCAAGTCCCTAATTAAAAAGGGGCACACAAAGGATCTTCGTGTACTGATACTTGAAGCTGCTCAATTGTAGAACTCTTAAATGCATGGCTTCAGTGGAGATACTAATACAAAGTTTACAGACTAATCTTGGAAATATATCTTCTGAAATAAAAATAAATTCTTTACAAGCAAGGAAAGGCTGTACTTAAACTTGGTAACTTTAATGCCCTGATTAAAAAGTAATTTTCTGAGTAAAGACTAGGATTGGATACTTTTCCATCAGAAGTAGCAAAATTTTACTTGTTTATTTTAATACTGTTTCACTACAAACACAGTATTGCTCTAAAGCTATTCAAGTAGGACATTCAAATCAGACATTGACACATGCATGTATTGCTCCCCACCCTTCTGTGCAGGCTGTATGTGAACAACAGCCACAACTCACTTCTGCACTGGTAATTAAGTTCTGCTGTCAAGCCTGAAATTCCATCTACTGAATGGTGCTGTCAGCCATTTATTTCTCTTCTTCACCTACATCTGGGTTATTGCAGCTCCTCTGTTTGCCCTGGGATGCACTCAGAGCTGGCCCTTGGCTCTGGCATCAGCTTCCTCTGTAACGCACCCATGGCCTTAATGTGATGTTCCCTAGTTTTGAATTCTTGATTTCACACCTTTCACTTTCTTAGTGTCTTCTGCATATCCTGTACTTGAATTGCATTTACATCTTTTATTTAAAGTTTAAATGAAAGAGTGAGTACTATGACATGACAAGCTCATACCAGTAAATTGCTTTTGGGGTTTTGGAGTCAGCTGTGGACTCTCCTTCTTACTCAGGTTAGCTGGAGGCAGCCCTAGATTCTAATCAATGAAAGTAAACATCAGTACTACTGGCAAAGCCTTCAGCTGTGCTTCAGCAGGGAACGGGAAGTTGAGTATTTTTTAAAAAGCCCTTCTGTTTTTTCAGAAGTTACTTGTGAATGGGGAGAGGGTACAGCTTTGGAAGCCTGGCTGTCTTAACCCCCTCAGTCCCTCCACCTTCCAGCAAGAGAAAATAAAACATGGTAATTGCCTGTACTTACAGAGAGCAGCCAGCTCTAGGTGATGAGGCAAGGAGCAGTACAGGTGTGCAGTACTTCATCTAGCCCTCTGCAGCTAAGCCAGGGATTGCAACTCTAATTAACGGCCCCTAGATACATTTGGTTTTCATTGTGAAATAAATTCTGCGTGATTCTCACACATTCTTATTTTACTTTGGAGTAGCAAATTAGGGGAATTAATGTAGGCATGTGCCCAGTGTTTTCAAGGTAGCCTCTCTATATAGAAAGGCTGCAGAAGTGCAGAGGCAAGGACTAACAGGAGTAGATCAGCCAAGGTCTGAAGTGTGGCAATGGCCCTCACCCGTCATAGCTAATATTTGGATAAAAGCATCTGATGCTTTCTAACGTGACCTTCTGAAAAGTGAAGGTGGCATTACCAAGTGTTTACCATCCCAGTTTTAACTCTGCCTGTTACAGCTGAAAGCTTGTGCAGCTTTTGTAAAGTTGCAGGCCTTTTACTGTGGCTGTACAGTGAGCCTGCACCCCTTGCTTCCCTCCCGTAATGGCAACCACGTGCCCAGTCAGCCTGAAACCCTCCATTGCACGGCGCTGGGCATTGACACTGATGGGATGAGGCCTCACAGCTCACAGGCTGGTCTGTCACTGGACACCCTTGCAGCACAGGGGCCATTCTGTGCCTCTGGTAGCGCTTGGCAAGCACCCAAGACACCCTCACCTTTCACTGGAGGCTGCACTCTCGTGGGTATCAAAGGGCTCTTCACACTCCTGAGAAGCCCCCTATGGAAGGAGGAGGAAGGTGTCCTGTACTTAAAAGCTTGCCTTCACGAGTAAAATCCAAACTGAAAGAGGAGTGGCTGTTCGTCATCCACGGGGTTTTCACAGGGGAGTGGAACAGCGACCACTGCACTCTGAGACATCACCCAGAAATTAATCTGCAAGCCAGAAACCCATTCTGCTTCACATGCAGTACAGCCATACTCCTCCTCAAGTAATTCCTGCAAATACTTCCTGTGTCCTGTTTACTCTGCTGATGAAGAAATGGTCAAATGCAGTTGCAATGTAAGTGTTCCATTTAGTTAAAAATTGGTTCAGTAAGTACCTGGATGTTCCTTGCATTCTTCTCCCCAGATCAAACAGTCCTACTCCAACATGATCATCTTGCCACTTAACTACTGTATCCTAATGTTTGAATCACTTGCTCTCTTCCATCTTTTAAAATATAATTAAATTAATTTTGCTGGACACTGATCTCAGGATGGTTTTTTAAAAAATGGTTCAACTGCAACTAAAATTAGTGTTCACTGCTGATCATAAAAAATAAAATGCTTTCATCCACTGTCCAAATTCATACAATTGCAAGTAGTACACCACTCCCCCTAAAGAAAGGGGCACAAGCCTGACCCCTCAAGACCCCAGAAAATAATACAAAAAACATCAAAACCCCACACACCCTTTTTTATACTCAAACTACACAGAGAATCAGGGAAACACCTTACCCCTCTGTGACCACTGTCCTTCACAGGGCCTGTCTGAAGATCAGAAGACAGGTGTCAGTCAGGTAGCAGAGCTTTTCACTCTGCCAGGCCACAGCATCACTAAAGCTACAGGCGTCTCAGCATAGGAGTGTTAAAGTCTACTGCAAATCGGTTTTGAAAGAAAATTCCATCTGCTTTATCCCCCCAGTACAGTTCACATGGTACTTACGGGGGCCTGTGTTCCATGACGTGGAACGGGCATTGTTTTACTGTAACTCCACCATATGCCTAATGCTGCTCTCGTCTTTTTCCAGCTGTAAAAATTGGACAGTGCTTCACAGCTAATTCGGGAGTTTGCTTTCTTCAATATGCTGAGTTCACGTTTGAGGAACACTGATCAGTTGTAAACCACAAAACTGGCAGGGAAACTTTAAACGGATCAAATTTGAGAACTATTTAAAGTTAACCAAACAGTGCAAGTTTACATATAAGTTACTAGAAGGTTCGTCCAACTCGCCAAATATCCAAATCCATATTCATCAGGTTGCCATATGCTCATTTAAATGAGCAAAGCAACAACCTCCTCCTGCCTCAAAAGCTGGCTTCCATTTCTGTTAAATGGAATTGGTACTTTCTTAAATTAAAAATGGTCGAATTGGTGGGTTGGGTGAGGTGTTAAAATGCTCAAAATTTGCACTCAAGTTAAAATTTTCTTGGTGTTGTTTAATATAATTACTTGAGGACTTTGGTCCTTACTATATGCAATTTTACAGTTCTATATGACACATGCACACAAACACCAGAACCTGTTACTACAGCTACTTCTGCATGTAATTTGCTGTCACTTTGATGAAAAGATTTCATTTCTGAAAATGGAAAGAGCACTGTAAGTCACTAGTGGCATAGATTTAAATGACTTTTCCACCTTCAGTCAAAATCTGATTGTAAGCTTCGGACCAACAGATGCTTCACAAGCCAGCGAGCTCCCAAGTGACTCCAAATCTGGGGACTTCCTTTTCAAATGTTACAGCTTGGACATGGCAATGAGTGATTGGATTGGAAATGCTGCCTGCAGCAAGCTCTCCAACATCAGTCCCTCTTCTCTCCTAGCACCAGCAGTTCTCCCAAAGTCCCTCCCATCAAACACTGCTGCTCCTTTCTCCGGCATGGGAAGAAACACAAAATACAAACCAAGAGTCACATGTAAAACCTGGGAATTCTCAGGCTCAGAAAAGGGAATTTAATTTTAAGCTTCCCTCTGACATAGGACAGGACAGGCTGACCGGGAACCTTTTGACACAAGTAGTCAAAGCACCATAGCTTAAGGTAACTAAATCTTTCAGGTTTAAACATCCACGAGAATATTTTTTCCAGAATACACTGAAGCAGGCTACAGCAGATGGCTGGGTTTTCCCTGAATTTAAGAGGATGAACCTCAAATTTAATTGCTTGTATTTGGAATAACATTTATACACAATCAAGGAATTCAAACTTCAGTAAAAAATTTTGTGCAAATACGGAAAGGAGATTTGTAAGTGAAACCAATTTCAAACAAAAATAAATTTATTTGAAATCGTACACAGTAGAATTTCTTCATTGCACAAATCATGTTGATGCCTGTTGGATATTACATTACTGAATAAAAAAACCTCTGTAATGTTGAGGTGGGGAACCCCAAAAGTAAGCTACATTAGAACTAGATACCATACAGCTTATGCAGCCACATGAGAAATGTTTTCTTTGTTATTACATAGGTAGTTGGTTCTATCAGCTAAAGCCTAGTGACTTGGATTTGTTTTATGCATATTGGATTTTGTTCTATTACTTTCCAAGAGATTGTACTCCCCTGAGTCAGCTGTGTTCGTTGGTCAGAATAAATTCCAGCATCTGACAACATTTCCATTAATCACAGACAAGCCAGTATACGTGAGCAAGATAATAGAACGATAAAAACAATATCTGGTGAATGGGAAACATTATTTATGTATGCTATCTGCTACTACAGGAGTAGGTATCTGGAAGGCATTGTTTTGCCTTTGATAGACAAACTGAAAGATGGGCTTCGTCTGAAGTACTTACTGTGCAGGGAAGAGTGTCTGGAACCACCCAGGTCAGGGAGCACCCTGGTCACACTTTTACAGCCCGTCGTTACCAGGGCTGTGCTACAGTCAGAGCTCCCCATGTATTTGCAAGCAATTTGAAGATGGTTCGCTACTAAACAGCTGTGAAAGTCATTTTTATTACTTTGATCTTCAGCTGGATCTGTGCAGCTGAATACTTCACCCCGCACATACCTGTAAATAGCATGTTCAGTATTAAATATCTTCCCACCCATTACAAGTTAGGAATCATGGATCTAAAATACAAAGCATCTTTCTTCAACTTCTTGAGCAGTCAAGACATTTCACTTAACCCTGTTGTATTAAGCCAGATATGAGGCAAAGAAGTTTCCAAAAAGGCATAAATTGTATTTGTCTAGAAACAGTTCATGGCCTTAAGAGGGAAAAAAAAAGTAATTAAAAAGTAGTACTTAGACAGCCATCATCTATAAAGCAGGTAGTTGTCATTCCAGTAGCTCTAGTTCTCAGTGGCATACTAAAAATACCACAAAAAAACTTCTTTGTGTATATCAACAGTGCAACAACACCAAGTCCGACTGAATTAAGGCTTTGTTTCTTCAACAACAGAAAAGTCAGCAGCCTTCACCACCACACAAATAAAGAGACAAAGTTGTGGTGCTGTGCAAAGGAGGCACGACATGGAAAACTGCACTGTGAACGGGCTGGGTCTGCAGCAGCACCGCTGTGCACAGAGTTGGTTTCCTTCAGCAGGAACTGAGGGAAACAAGCTGAACCTCCAGGATTCACAGAGGTCACCAGCAGTACTTATGGTCCTTTAGAACTCACAATCAAGCCCCAAATGGGACAGTCTAAACAGGATAGCCTAGGGGTGATTCTTCTCTTGCCGCTATCTCATATAAATCAAGGTTTAAAAAAAGAGGAAAAAAATCTCACCTTCCTTGGTTAAAAATTACAGAAAAATGCCTTTCCAAACCAGAGGAATCAGAAAGTTAATTGAAAGAAGAAAGGAAGAAATAACCCAATTCTTCATATTATGTCTTATTCTGAAAAAGAACACTGTCAAAACAATAAGCTCAGAGCTGGTACAAGTATTTTCTTGATAACATACAAATAGCAACCAAATACAGAATGGATTATTTTGTTTTATTCCACAAACTCACTTTTCAGTGTGACTTTTTGCAAATGTCTGTCATCTGCAGTACGAGACTATCTAGGTCCCATGCTAGATTTCTTTTTAATATTTACATTATACCACCACAGCTTTAACATCAAGGAACTTGCTCCTGATTTACAGCAGAGGAAGACTAGGCTTTCTGTTTTGGAACTAGAAATAAAAACAAAGAAAGAACATTTCAAACAATTTGTTTCTCTCTTTAAAAGTTCAAGCGTTAAGGTGCCTATTCAGAATCATTCCAAAAATGCCTCAGTTCATTCTAAAAATTGCTTAACTCTTGTGCAGACAGTTTTGATTACATTGATCCAGGTAATCTACTGGACAGTTTAACAAAGTTGGATTATTTTTAATTTCCCAAAACATATTCTCATTAGGCTTTGGAGGACTTGGGAATACCCAGGAATTATCTTCCAGAGAGCTCTTTCCATAAGAATGTTGTTCCTGAAACGTTTTGGCATCAACTGGAACTGGTCTCTCCTCTGTCCATGCTTGTAGGGTCACCCTTTCTGATGGGACGTGGACATCTCTCAGCAGAGGGGGAGACACAGCGTTGCCAAGGACTTTATCATTTTGTGAGAGGTTTTTATAGACTACCCCAGATGTCAAATTCTGCTTTGAAATGTTCAAGTCAACACATTGCACTGGTGCAGTAGAGGCAGCTGAAGGAAGAAGATAAAAGAAGATTTAAAAATTACATTATCTAATGCATTTTTCATGTACTCCAAATGTACTAGAGTCTAGCAGGGATGTTAAACACAGTTTCTTCAAGCCATAAGTTTTCTGACCATATTCAGTTACTACTTGAAAGCTACGAACAACATACTAACTTCACCGGTCTGATTCTGCAAGATGAACCCGAAATCCTGAGATCACAGTGTCTAAAATCACAGTGTCTAAAATATACTTAACTCCAAGGGAACCTCCCAACTCCCACTGCAACACAGATAAACTGATGGAGCTTTCTGACCAGACTGGAATTAATGCTGAAACAGAAAGCATTTTCATGTGCTTGGAGAAATCAGCCAGAGGCAGAACACTGAATGCTGCTTCCCCCTCTACTGCTTCTTTTATCAAGTTGTGTTCTCGGGCTGCCCAGAACCTGAATTCTCACTGTCCAAGAAGTAAGAGGAAAACACATGGTGTTCACAGGTTCTCTGTGCTCCACTGTTGTCTGACTTCCAAAAGTAGAGTGACAGACTGCAATGTTCAGCCATCTGAAATTCCAGGGAAGTTTTAAGTTTTGAAACAGAACAGGATCTACCTGAAATGGAAGAGCTGTACCTTTAACACACATCTGAACAGAAGGCCAAATACAACCAGGTCATTTTCTTTTATAGTGATAATGTACATAAATGTGCGATGGGGGTAGATGAATGCTCCCTGCAGTTAAACTCACATCTTACATAGAGTTTTCTAGAACAGCTGTGAATCTTAAGCATGAATTGCGATTTTTAATTTTAGTTCTTAAGGGACAGAAAAAGAAGCTGGTATCTTGGTCCAAGAATACAACTTCTGCTTATCACAGTAAATTAAAATGCAGTACTCAATTCATGAATGTCAGTCCAAACCACTTTCCAACAGGATACGCATCGTGGCTGAAAGGCATGCTAAGGCACTGGATTTGGCCTCTTTGTGCTGAAAGGTGTAAAAAGCAATTTGGGGCCTACAGACCTTTAAAAGTTCAAGAAAAATTCAATCCATTGAAAAGAGATTGAAAATGTAGAAAAAATACCACCCCCCCATCCCCCCGTGTTGAAAATGCCTCCATACATAACAGTTAAGTAGAATCTGCCTGTTATCTGATCCTGTTCATGTCCCACACAGAGTAACGAACACAAGTTCTGCACCTCTTTAATGCACCTCTGACCGTGGCAGCTGGTTTGTAGGTGCTAAAACAGCCACTGCCTACAGGTATAGAAGTGGAAGGTTTAATTCAATTCTACCCATATTCTGCATAAGCCTAGATTTTTCTCTAAGTACAGATATAGCTGCATTGCATTCACAGGTGTGGCTGATAAGCAAGATCAGACCTGTCCACTCTCACATCCTACTGAAAAATTACCGAAAAAGGCCTACAGAGGAAAAGGCAAAAGTCCACGGTTTCCCAATCCAATCAAGAATGCCTTCTATGGCTGCGGATGAACAACGGTATTTGGCACTGCAGAAAATGAGACTGTTCACCAAGGAGAAGAGAAAAATCGGTACTTGTGTGGTGGCAAGACAGGTAACTCCAAATTAAAAATAAGGACAGAAAGACACTACATGATCACATCAACCCTTAATAGATTTAAGATTAAAGATTCGTTGAGTTCCCTGTTTCTCTGCTGAAGTTATTTGACAAATGTGTTTTAGAATTGTAGGAACACAGACTGACCTGGTAACAATATGGCCAAGCCTACAAAATGTGTTGATAGTTTGTATCAGCCAAGTACCAGAGACAGAGTGATCATCAGTCACTGCTGACCACAAAGGCAGGGACTGACCGGGAGGTGAATCCTGTCATTACCTCACTGAGCTGTTTAGAAACAAAATGTCTTGATCTGGTAATGGACAGGGACATCAGAGACTGTCACCAACACACTGTAACCGAGTTCACTGTCTTCCACCAGTACTCTGAGCACAGTAAAGACCACAATTGAAGTGAGCAGAAAACAAAGGAAATTAACTGTTTACCGCAGGGTTTGACTGCTAGTCTAGCATTTGGCTTGGGAGGAACATATGTATGAAATAGAAGAACTGTCTGATGAACTGCTCACAGACATTTAACGTACTTTACGTGAAAAATACTTAACCCTTAGATTTTTGTAAGGCAGCTTTGCTTCCCCAGTATTTTGACACTCAGAAAATGTCATAAATTTGAGTAGCATTTTGCTAAATAAAGACAACTTTTCTGAACACCAACACAAAGAAATATGGAACAATAAAGGAATTTCAGTCTATTAAAGTCTGATTTTAAAATGTTACCAATTTAATACTTTATATATTCTGTACTGGGAAAATAAGACTGCATTTGCAAAAAGATTTTTCTCCCCCCTAATATGAAGCAGTTGTGGTAAAAGGTCAAATACGAGTAAACTTAACACCTCAGCCTTGTGCACATAAGCAACACTTGACTGAGAAAAAAGCCACAAGGGGAACAGAATACAGTACTGAAGAAAAAACACATCAGCAACACCTTTATGTGTGAAGTTGACCGGTATGAGACAGAAGCAAAAGCAGAAAATGGGTAAACTGGAACTATAATATAGTCTAGCTTATCAACTTCAATTGATGAGATTCTGATAAGATATGATAGCTAGTTTATTTTTAAAATGGAACAGCTCAAATCAACAGTTTGTAAGGTCTGTTACTGCAAAAACACTGACTTGCCTTTCTTGGTTCCTGCTGGGTTTCTTTTCAGTTTTCGTAGGACCTCAGCTTGCTTGTCAGTCACGAGACGCAGATTAGACATTTCTCTCTTCAGTTCCCAATATGCTTGCTGCACACTTTCAAAACAAAAATTGATTACAAGTTAAATACTGCTGCCTCTAAAGCAGCCTATTAACATGCTTATCAAGTGTTAACTGCTAATAAATTGCCTGACATACACTGCAAATTTTGTTAGAGTACCATGACTCTTAAGTGGATTGAAGAATACTGAGAATTACCATAAACCAAAAGACCTTTGTATATTTTATTTGATTCTTGCCTCTTACAATATATAATGCATTATATATTAACATACTAGGTAAGAATAATAATAATAATTCCAACTCCTCAAATGGAAAGAAATATGAATATGAATATGAAAGAAATACTTTTCCATTTCATTATTTGAAGCCATCTTCCAAAAAAATTAGTAATCTCAAAGGAATAATTAAAATAAAGTGACACCAGTTTGCAAAGAAGGCAGCGTGTTAACTTTGAATACTCTTCAATAAATGACCACACCCCCCAACATATACTATAATCCTAGCAATCTTAATTGATTGTGATTTTAAACACTCAATAAAAATCAGTATTTGGGTTTTACACTATCCACACTTCTGCACTCAATTCAGACTAAATACCCAAGATCCAAACTTAGCATCCACACACAGACCAAATGAAAAAATAAAACATACTGTTTCATATTCAAGTCATCTAATTTATGTTATTATACTGCCTTATCAGACAATGTAAAAAATAGTGACCCAATTCATTCTCTAAGACAGCAGAATACGAGAAACATATTTAGCAATATCAGCACTGTTCCAACAGTGACATTTCAGGTTAATGACTGGTAAGAAAATCAAGAACAAAAAAAAAAAGGGGGGGGAGGGGAAAAGCATCACCATATGTTTCTTGGTAAAATTTCTAGCAAAGGCTCACTGAATATCACATTTATGTTGATTAATAATTAACTTAGTGTTCAAAGACATAAGGATGTAGTTACTTCAACTTAAACATGAAATCAATGATTTAATGCTTTTTTAATGCTTAACATTCTACAAAACACATTTATTGAAGACAAGTATCGTGGATGAGAGTTTCCAGAATATTTCTTTCTTCCTCACTACATTCACCTAATAGACATTTATTTGTAAACAGCTCAATATCTCAAGCTATTGAGATGAGTAAGAATTAATAAGCTTTAGAACTGTATTTTCAAGGACACATATGAAGAGAGCTCTGTCCTTCTAAAACAGCAATATAGGATCACTCCTGCATGAAATGTATCAGGCACAAATGTGTTCAAATCACTCTGAGAAGCAGCTATCATGTGAGTTAGCTCTAAGAGAGTTCCCTTAAAACAAAGAAATAGAACTTCAATGTGCAGAAATACTTCCCCAGAATACAAATACTCAGATTCAAAAAGCTCTGTTAGAGGACAGAGGAAGCCGACAGTTTAATACGTAATGTATGAGGTGTCTGCAATTCTGACAGACAGAAAGTTTAAATTTTTAGAACTGATATTTCAAGAAGTGCAGCTAAATCTGTGGCCTTTCTACTGCAGAATCCTTTTGGCTCTTTGAACTGTTAGGAGATGACAGTTTTAAAATTAAGTTCATGTGGCAATGACACTTCATTAACTCTTGTGTTTTGATCTCGAAAATGAGAGCAAACACACTTTAGTTATATCAAACCAGAACTGTCCAATACTTAACATGAAAGTGGTAAATACAAGGAGGGCTCTGTGACTGCCACCAACCAGAAGGAAAGTACTGGGATGAATTTTGTGAAGTGCACTTAGCATTTTACAAGCATCTTGCAAAGGGCTGTGGGTACCAGAATTCCACTTAAATCACATGCACCATATTTTAATTGTTTTTGTGGATACTGATGTAGAATCCCATTGCAAAGCCTAATTTTCAAGTAATTTGTAATTGAAAACCAAGGATTCCCTGTGCTTGGAGGTTTATCCTATACTGCTTTGTAACATGTAATATGAACCTTCAATATGACAGCCTGTCTAAATCTACAGTAAATTAGATTTGCAAACTGAGAATTTAAAGTCAGATTTGCAGGCTGCTCACAAATGTGAAATAACTACTTTCCAAAAAGTTAACTAAGTGCAAATGCCTCCATCTCCCATAAAAAGCAGGACTGCTTGCTACAACAAATGTTTCTCATAGGAGGTTTTTCAAGTGTTTTTTCCACAGATTTTTGGATGGGCTTACATATTCATTACACATTCACTATTTATGTTGTATTACAATAAACACTATACTGTACATATGCTAATTTGGATGGCTGCCACCTGAACACCACTTTGTGGAATAAATCTGCTCTGGTCGATGATCATTTGTTCAGCTGATCGGTCTGGCCAGAGCAGTGATCAGATGATCAAAGAGATAACTGGTGCATCTTGAGAGGACACCTTTCACCAGGCGTGTAAGACTGACTGTAAAGCTCCAGTAGAAACCACAGGCATAAGTATGCAGTCAAGGTGAAAGGACAAAGTGGGAGTTGTTCATTATTATCATCATTACACCAGAGGACATATGAGGAGAAACAGTTGCACTGTTGTCTTTCAGTGACTGATTTCCCTTCCTATCTCTGCAGTACCCAAGGAAGCAACAAGGCACATTTCTCTAAACCCTGTCATTGGGAGGGACCGCTCTTCCCTCTGGTGGAAAATGGTGGAAGCGCATGAGCAGGCATAACTGATACAGTGTTTCATTTCCACAAGACAGAATATTTGGGAACTTCCCTGCATCCTGTTCATCATCATCATTACCCCGAACTACAAACATAACAAAGAAAAAAATTACAATGATCTTGCTAAATAAATATATCTAGACTTGAAATTAAACTAAGTAACTTGAACTAACATACTGCAAGAATAATTTACTTGTTCAAATAACTCAGTAAACTGAAAAGAGAACATTTCATACCTCTGGGAGTCTTGCCTTTGAAGGTAGTCTCCATTTAATGGATTTTCATCTTGAGCCTGGTCCTGCATAACAGAGTGAAGGGAAGACAGAGAATGAATGAACATTATTTCAGATCTTCTATCTGAAAAAAATGGCAGTGAAACTCCAAGTTCACTAATACTGAAATTCACAAGTAGTCTTCATTTGTGTTGGCTGCAGTGGGTTTCAAAATGGAAATAAAGACTTCTACTAAGAATTTCCACTTAAAAATACTTAAACTACCTACTTACATGAAGACATTGCTCAGCCACCTCCATAATCTTTTTTTAAAAACAGCTGAGCTTTCAGAATTTGAGATTTGCTTTTTAAAGAAAATTGAGAAATACTTTTGATGCCCATTAAAAAAAAAGTAAACAATCTTTTCTTGTTCTTTCCCGATCACAGTACATAAAGATCTTTAAACTACAGCAAACTGTTTCAGCCTAGATTTACTTCCACAAGTTACTTTTATGACAGAACTTCATTTATCCCTTGAGTCTGAAAGACTACTTTAAAACTCCACGTACAGGCAGCCTCACTGAATTCACCAGGACCATTGAACAAATCAAACACTGGGCTCACTCTGTTGGCTGTGTTTCTGTTAGACCCTCACCTGTGATGAGCTCCCTCCCATTCCTATCCCACCTTTTCATGTTCCCTTCCTACCATTCCCATTAGCCAAAGCTGTTATGAATTTGACACCTGTGGCTGTATGACAGCCTGCACACATTTCAAACAACTTGTCAATATGATGTGCAGACTGCATCAAGTACAATGCAAAACTCCAGTAAGAATATCTAAAAGTACAAAAAAAGAGAAAACATTTGAAAATGCAAACCAATGCAATTAAAATAAGTAATAACAAAAATATCAGGTGTTTGAAACAATGCTGATTTGTCATTGACCATTGATCACACTTGACTGTATTTCACCTGACAGATTTTTTACCCTCCTGAACTTTCCCACCATCCCCATCAAAGATTCGAATTCATGGTTAAAAAAAAAGTTGCACTTTTACATGTATTACCCCACGTTAGAAAACTTGCACCGTTTTATTTCCTGTATTAAACAGTTACCAGAATCAAAAAGAAATTAAATTAAAAAAAAAAAAAAAGAAAAAAACACAAACAAAAAGCTGTTCCCTGTATTTGTTCTGTGCAACAAAAGCTGCTGGCATAAACCTTATTTAAACAGCGTCACATGTAGTATTCTTTACAGCTGCTCTTTTAGTCTGTTCTCTCTACCAACATTCACTCTCTCAATACAATCGGCAATCTTCAATTATCTATACAGCTGTCACTCTATTCTAGTTACCCAAAAACACCAGAACTGCATACAAGTTACAGTGTGCCTTCAGATTTTACAAGTTATTGAAAGCACCTGAAAGAATTCCAGATACCAGTAAAACAACCAACATTAAGGGAAGTTAGTTAACAAAACATCTCATGTGCTTTATCCCCACCTAGTGGAGAAAACGCAGACTCACTCAAATACTGTGTGAATCGAGATTACATAACCATCATTATTAATGACCATAAGGAATCTAAAATAGCCTGCCTCTTCAAACAATCACATTTAAATCTTTTACATTCACTGTGTAACTGCAACGTGACTGCAGAGTCCGAGACGCTGCCACTGTACCTTTCACCAAAGGTAAGATGGAAAGCAGTAAGAAAGCACTAGACAATAACTTACTGCTTTTTGTTTCTGTTAAGCTATCTTAATTTTCTTTTTGATATCCTAAAAACATCTAGGTTACAAAATGCATCCCTCAAAACAGACTCTTGCCCCAGAAATGGCAGGCAAGGGCACCAAAAGCGGTACTTTCCTGATAAGCTTCATGCAACTACCCTAAAGAAAAGTGCTAGACCTTCTTAAACAAAGTTCATGACATCTTTTAACATGAGCAATCTACTGTTGCTTAAAAAACCCCAACATATATAGACCAGCTTTTTCCCAAACTTTCTAAGTAGCCCAGCTGACATAGAACACTTCAGTGACTACTTACAAAAGGTCACAGAGCTTCATTTTCTCTAGCTATATGGGCAATGGCTGAGAAATGTCACCTATACAGAATCATAGAATATCTCAAGTTGGCAGGGATCCCTAAGGACCATTAAGTTCGACTCCCTGCTCGTTACAGGACTACCTAAAACTAAACCTTATGATTTAGAGTGTTGCCCAGACACTTCTTAAATTTGGACAGGCTTGATGTCATGACCACTCCCCTGGGGAGCCTGTTCCTATTTCCAAGAAAAATGACAGTCTATGAAAATATTTAAGGTTAATTTTACCAAGACATTCATCTTTCACTCAGTTATATACTTGATATCTTTGGTAACCATTTATTTTGATTGGACATGGGATTTAAAATTAACTATTAATACAAAAATTCCTTAAAAATTAAGGTACCTTCTGCTTGGAATTTTGCAACTCCTTCCTGAGACTGTTGCACTCTTCCTTGAGTTTTTCTAGATCCTGTTCCAGACTATGCACTTTCAGGTCACTGTTCAGCTTCTCTAATTCCCAGTTAGCCTGAGTACAATTCAGGCTTTTCATCACTGTAAAGAAGACAAGCAAAACAATCAGATTCCAGTCTCAGTCCAAGGAATGTGACTCAACATCTAAGATTCTCCTTAACCAGCCCGTGCCCTACAAAAACATCATTTTCGGAAGAAACTGGAGTCTATGGCAACGGGGAAATAGTATCACTGGTACAGCTGTTGGCAGAGAAGTGGTCTGTTTTCTGAGTTTAAACATGGAACCCTACTTTCTAGGAATGCACTGGAGATTTTACATACAGAAAAAGGAAGTTGTGCTGAACTTTTTCCACCATGAAAAGGCACTGGAAATAGAAAACTCAGTTCATGGCAAACACACATCATATATGCCAACTTGCATAGTTCTTACATGCTTTGAAAACATGAGTCTTTTTGCCCTCAAATTTACGTCGTTACATAATTTACCATTAAGTTTCCCCAAGTTTAATATCAAGAGTTCCAAACAGAACAACAAAAGATACAATGAAAACAAAAGGGGAAAGTGCAAAAGTTACATAAATCTTATTAGACTGAAGCAATGCACACAGTAAGAAGCAACCTAAGCTGATCCTACCAATACATCAGTAGCAGGACACTAGATAGAAAGCAAGAAAAGAAAGAACATGACAGGAAGAAAAACCCCAAGTCTTCAACTGTATGGTACACTTATTTAACAGTTTAAACAGGCTTCAGATACACTGATTTTTTTTCTCAAACATGGTACCCAGAGTCCACTTATAAGTAAATAAGTGATTTAAAAATAAGACTTCAAATCACCATGTTTTCAGAGCTCCCTTTAGAAATTCTGCAATTCTTACCTCCTTAAACCATTACATCCTCTGATGAGCTAACATGCACATCACCATTCACAAGAATGAAGACAAGCTCAAAGTACCTCACTGCTGTACAAGCCTCTCTTAGTGTGCCCCTAGATAGGGTTAAAATTTTTCATGCCCTGATACAACCACTAGGGCTCCTCAACATACACCAAGATGAAGTAACCAAATGCATACCTTGCTGAGTTTCCACTTCAGTTCTTAGTTGTAACAGCTCTACTTCTTTCGACTGCAACTGTTCATTCAAGTTTTTCAAGGATTCTGCACTTTCTTTCACCTATTTCCAGGGGGGAAAAAAAAATCATTTGTGAAGCTTTTTTCTATTATGTCGGACAATTCAATTTTTTAAAAACAAAAACAACAACAAAAATAATGCTTTGATATTTTTTTAGCATTATTCTAGCCCAATAATAAAATCGGGTACTTTAAATTGTTATTCCTACAGAAAGTACCATCAGGTACTTAAAACCTTTTAAAGGAGTGATTAACACATCAAATCTTTAGCATATTAAATTAATTCTACTGTAAACATTTACTAAGGACGCAGTACTCATAATGCACGCATTAAAGTCATTACTTAAAAAGGCACACCATTTTCTCCAGTTTGCTTTTCCAGTGATCTCGGTCGATGCAGGCCTCTCGATAGGCTTGGTAGGCCTTATTGACTTGTTCCCGCCCAACTGAGCTGCATTCCTCTTCCAGTCGGGAGCCAAGCACCTAAACGTTTAACAGACAGCGGGAATAAGTTTTGTGTGGTATGTTCAGGACTGCAAGATTTTAAAAAGGCACTAATACAACCTGCAATATTAATCTAACAGCTTTTCCTTTTTTTACTTTAGATAACAAATTAATGAAATACACTGATATGGACCACAGTTTTTTTACAAAAGTGCAACAATGGCTGTCTACAAATTCTGAAATCTCTAACCATACTTAACGCCCACTAGTTTGAGTTGGAAGGGACATTGAAAAGCTCATCTAGCTCAACCTCCCTGCCATGGGCAGGGATACTTTCCATTAGACTGCTATGAGTACTTAAAAACCATTCACAAGTCATGATTACTCACACTGACAATCCCTTAACTACATTTTTTTCCAGGCTCTGAAAAAATGTAAACTGCTTTTTGAAAGAAGGAGTTTTAAGCATATAAACACACAACATACAGAAAGTTCAGAGGAAACCAAACATAATTTCTTAAATGACTCATAATGTAAACAAAGATTTTCTTTTTGAGTTTATTTATGTAAGAAAAGCCAAAGCAGAATTATTATACAAATAACTATCAACTCTCAGATCACCACTATCTCATTGCCTGCTATTGCAAAAGGCAAGCAAGGCAGAATTAGCACTACCAACTAGATCGCTAGAAAAAGGGGAACAGAGTTAAAATATATTCAGCATTTTTAATAAGACAGACATCAAATTGTATCCATTCATATAGGAAGTTCTTGTTTTAAGTGTTGGATTTTCCTTTCCATTCTTTTTATCCTGCACACTTCCTTTAAATTTAAATATGTTTAGTGTACCTCTCATAGATATTTGCAACAGATTTGCACATATTTTCTTAAAAATGAAGAGCCATACAAAAAAATTACAAAAAGACACATGTATCCACCTTAAATATCTCTTCTTTTATGTGCTTGCTTGAAAGGAAGTATGGGAAAACAAGCCACAAAGATAGGAAGCTTCTGCCCTTTGCTTTTTGTATTGACTCTCAATGTATGTGTACTACTCCTTTTAAGTTTTGTCCTTTATATTTTTCTCTCCCTAATAAAGTCATTCAAATAGAACACATGCCTAAATAAGCTTTCTGAAGTTTCCATACATGTTGAAATTGAAAACTCAAAAGGGGTAACTCCCTATATATTTTTTGAGCACACAGGTATATTAGCTATTGGCTAAGACTGAAAGCCAGTTCTATTATTTAAAAGTCCTGGTCTTCTCAATACCCCTCTCTCAAAGAAACATTTTTATAGTATTCACATACTAAAACAGCTTTCTCTACAGAAAACAAAGGTATCATCTTCAAGAGAATTAAGCCAAATCAGCTTAATTAACCAAAAGACACAAGACAAAAGGAATTGTCAAGGTCAAATCCTGTTTATTGTGATTTTGAGTAACCACATAAAAGATGTTGCACTTAGCATGGTTCAGAGAATATCAGGTCTAGAGCACTATTCCTATTTCCATCACCCCCCAGACCTTACAAAAAGGAAGTGCTAAGATAGTTTTGCCTTTTGAGAGACAGTCAATCCTGTCAAACTAGTCACCAAGAATTCCTTGGAGGATAAGTGTGTCAAAGTTGTGCCAAGTGTGACTCCAGTTCTTCATTCTAATGCCACAAAATAACATACACTTGGAAAGTTTTTAAGGGTCAGTAGCACACAGTCAAGACTAATTCCTAAAACAAGTCTCAGCTCTAATGCTAGAATCTATCTTTCCATCCTATATAAGACAGCAATCTACCAAAGTCAAGAACTTCTGCAGCACAAAATCACTTGGTACCGAACAATGGATGTATATTTAATGATAGCATTCATTACTTGGAGAGAAAAACCTGTGCCCTGGTCAATTTTTAGCTTTAATGAACTTCAGATTATGTCCATGAGAAACTGCACATAGAACAAATTACAAGATTCCTTTACATTTTAGAATTACTGCATCAAAACCCAGCCAGCTAACATATATGTTAAGCATTGCAACTTTGTATTTCACCCTTGAGGCTGCTATTAGATAGACCTAGATGGACATTCTTAGCAACCAACTTTTCCTCATCATTTTGCTATGCTGAGCCCAAGAGAGTCTTTTGACAGACAATTCCTGGATTCTGACAATGTACAAGCTTTGCATCTCACTGTTCAGCAATACTGTGTCACATATGCCCAAGTCAATAAACACCATGAAGAGGCACCCAACCTGCAGTAATGATCCAATGCAACCACACACGTCTGAATCAAACTCCTGGCTTTGCACTGCATCACATATGTGCCCAGTAAGAATCAAACATCCCAGTATGATGCAAGCACACTACCTGAGGAACAAACTGCATTTCACTTAAACAAATAAAACAATTTACCAAAGCCTTTTAACATGGAAAATATTTTAAATATATATTTTAAATCCTTAACCACCTTCTCTGCCATACAGCCAGCAGCAAAAAAGCAGCTGCTACCAGAAGCTGGTGTATCAACTTTTTTCTTACCTTCTCTTCTAAAATTCTCACTTTTTTTTTTAAGAAGGAGTTCTCCTTCTCTGTCTCCTTTAGTCGTTTCTTGATATCTTCATATGCAGTGACAAGTGCAAAGTGTGAGGCAACAGACTCATCTCCACTATAGGATGGAACAGGAATATCACTGTCTCTCTTGTGAGCATTGTCTGCTTTTTCATGGTTCAAAATACAGATGTCATCCTCTACCAACTCCTCCATGACAGCTGTTAAAAAGACAGATATAAGTGCAAAGTTTTCACAATGACAAATTCATCAAGAGTCTGAAAACCTTCCAAAATAATACTGCAGGGTGTTTCTAAGTATGACAAGAGTGAACAATCAGAAAGTACCTTCATCTTGCAGAAAAATCCTGAAAACCATTTTATATTGAAAATACACTGGTTAGAAAAGAAACATGTTTCACTGTTACTTGATAAAAAATTTTTGAGTACATATCAGATTTATGAACCATCAAATTCATTTTTATTAAGTCTTAACACCAATGTAGAATTTCGCTGGTACCAACTATCTGAACTCCAAAGGAATATTGTATCAGAGTTTTTGCAAGCCACCACTGAGCAGTAAAAGAGAGTATAGTTGCAACACATCAGCTAACTACTGTGGTTCTTGAGCACAAGTGCCAAACTTCCTTCATTTTTGACTGCAAATACTTATATTTTTCCCCAAACTTTAAAACGGAATCTTAAGGTACACTTGCATTTGTCCTTAAAGAGACTGCATGAGTAGCTATTCTTTACTTGGTCACAGTAGAAAACCTCCTTCTGAATAACAATTACAGTAATTTTTGACTGAAAAGATGGTGAGAAGGAAGACATACTCAGTAACATGACCTGCCTCAATACGTGTGCAGAAAACTAACAGTAATCTGACCATTAGAAAAGTGTCACCCCAAAATACTGGGCAGATCCACTTGAATGACAAATGCAAATGACACTGAGTTTTTCCAACAACATACATTTAGGCACAGCAAAATATTAAATAAGGAATTAGCATCTTAAAGAAATTCTACATATTTTCTTGAGCACCAAGTCTTAAGGGAAAACCCCCAAAGGCATCTTCCTTACAGTTACTAGTTATCAGGAACAAGTTTTGGGGTTTTATTTAAAAACAAGCCAACTCCCAAAGCTCAAAACCAACCAACCAAAAAAATACATATCTCAGTTAGTTATGAAGATCAAGATTCCTTGCATTTCTGTGCAATCCTAAGAAATGTTACACAGTGTCTGATAACATCCCCTCCCTTAAACAAACTACTGATGTGACCTGTACAAAAAGCAGACTTTTATTTTTTCCCTTTCAACAAATTCTTAGGTTCCTGATGATTAGCTAATGAACCAAGAGGAATGCTGGAATGAAAGAACTGAGCATAATAAAAACAGGTTTTTGCATTGCAGGAGAAACTTACTTCAACAGAAAAACGACTTGATCAGCAGAACTTTGCAGGAAATGCAGGCATTAGTGCAGAAAAAAACCCAGAGCCAGAGTTACTGCTTCTACTGTGTATTTGCTATTTAAATTCAAACTAGACTTACACTTGTTTATTGCTAATAAGAAATAAAGGCCTGGAGCATGTCTATATGGTCAAATTTCCCTCACTATGCTAGCAATGGAAAGCTTACAGAGTGCAGCATTATGAAGAGCTGTAGAACAGCTACTGCTGAACAATGGTGCTGTTATCACATTTGTCTCAATTTGCTCCAAGCCAGTTAGACAACGATAAAAAACTGTGACAGCTTGTTTATACTAAATAGACAGCAGTGGAGTTGCACCAGTGAAAAAAAGACAAGAATATTACAAACCAAAAGTGAACTCCTTTTAATGGTTATGTTCAGGAGGCAAACAGATGCCTTGTACATTGTTTGATGCATTCTAACAAAAAAAGTAGCCTAAGCTTCCCTTGCTTGTTGTTCTGCCTTGAATATTCTGTCATTTTTTCTGTGATATTTAAGTAGAAAGAGCCCTGCAAAAAAGGTTTGATTCCTTTTCATTGTAAGAACATGTTGTGGTTTTGCTAGACCT
>WBMZ01015022.1:0-39170 GCA_013400975.1 Atrichornis clamosus
CCCGCCCCGCGCCGCCGCGGCCCCGCGCGGGCACCCGCAGCTGCCGCCTGCCAGCACCCGGCACCCCCGGCCCCGCCGAGTTTTGGCCTTTTAAGGGCATCTTGGGCCATTCTCGGGAATGAATGGGTTTGGGGACCAGCGACACACCCCGACAGTGGTGGGGTGACCTCCACGGACTGCGGGTCTGGTCTGCAAACAGGGGTTGGAAAGGTCCTCTACGGGCACGGTCGGTGGCTGGTGCCGGTCCAGGCAGCGCTTGGTGGCCTTGTGGGACATCAGAGGCTTGTCACCATGGTGGGTGACCACCAGCCCAGGTCTTGGTTTTGATAAGGCTGGCGTGGCACAGCACCAGGATCCCCCATCTCCAAGGAGGCTCCAGGGCCAGGAGGCACATTGGGAGTCCTACAGCCCCAGGACCAACTCCGAGGGGTCCCCCAAATCCCCACCTGTTTATTGGGGGTCACATATTTCACCCCAGTACTGTAGGTTTCAAAAAAAGCTCTAAGGAGTGGCATGCCTCCTGCCCATGTTTCTGCTCCTCAGGGACCAGAGGGATTTGCAGGATGAGTTTTGCTTTTCCTTTGCCGCCAAGTTGAGCTCTCAGACTCAGCTCCTTTGGGGTGCCGGAAGTGGCTTGAGGGAGTGTGTTTTTCTAATTTTTGGCACATATCTTCCCACTCAGCCCCTGCTGGTGCCCGTGGGGCTATGGGGATCCCCCAGGGCTGTGGGACTGCAGGTGCCCATGGGAAGAGAAGGGGGTGGGAGTCCAGTGGAGAACGAGGGGCTTCATTGAAACGTCATGGCAAGGTGTGATCCTCGGAGTTGAGTGTCACCTGGGGCTGTCAGGACCCTGTCACCATTTCCAGAGGCTGGGGGTGGGAATTGCCCTGCGCCTGCGCTCTTACAGCCCCAGCCAGAACACCTCATGGCACACGTGGCTGGGGCTGGCAGAGCTCCCTGGTGTGGCCGGGAGCCCCGGCAAAGGACCAGCACACACTGTGGGGCTGCGAAGTAGCTCATGGTGAGGGCACTTACCCACTGCTTCATCTGCTCCTGCCTAGGGGAAGGTCTCCTTTTCCCACACTTACACCTCAGGCAGAGCCAAGCCATCCCTTCCAGGTTGGGTGGCCCCTGTGGCCACCAGGAATGGACCATGGGAATACTGGCAGGGCAGTGCCCAGCCATCATGCTCAGCAGCTTTGCCCTGGGGAGCCCTTGGCCCCACAGCCATCATGGATTGGAGCAGGAGGGCAATGCCAGGCCATGCCACCACCTCCTCTGAGCTGGGAGAGGACTTGGGGAAAGCCCTGGCACAGTGGTGTCCTCCTGCAAGGCTGGCACAGACCCCTCCTGGTGACAGCAAGTGTGGGCCATGACCCCTAGGAGTCCTCATCCTGCCTCAGCCTGGAAGGTCTCACCTCAGGATGAGCTCCATCACCACATCCTTGTGGCACCTTGGGGTGTTCTCCATCACCTGGAATATGTTACTTTAGACTGGGCTCCACCTCCCAGGTCAGAACATCTTGGGCGTGAGATTGTGTCACCTCATGTGGGCTCAGGGCCCCTGGGCACAGCACTCATGGGGACCCCCCACCCTGACCATCCCAGGCCAATGCCCTCCACCCAGAGGTGGAGACCATGGCAACAACTGTGTCCCAGTGGCACCTCACTGGGCTCGCTCCACCCTCCAGCATTGGCACATCCATGGACACCACTGCTGTTGGGTGGCTGCAGTGAGACAAGGGGCTTGGGTGCCTCAGGATGTCTTGGGTGCTCGTGCCACCTACATCCCTGTCACACCCCTGGTGCCACACCTGAAGGAGACCCTGGTCCCTGTGGGTGCCCTGTCTCTCTCCCAAGCTGTTGGTTGAGCAAAGCAGGGCAGATGTTGGGCAGGTTGGCTGTGCTGTGACACCCTCTCCATCCTTGTCCTGGTGTGTAGGTGACATCCAGCTGGGCAGGAAGGCTGGGACACCTCACTCACGCATGGCCCTGGTGGCACAGGGGCACCAGAAGGTCTCTGTGGGATGGTACCAGGTTGGGAGGGCTGAGCCACGTGCAGGGCCAATGCTCTTGTCATGTTCCCACCTTGTCCCACTCACTGATCCGGTGAAATCCCAGCCTGGCTGTTGGGTTTAAGTGACCAGTTTGCTTATGGAATTGCCTGTTCCCTAGGCACTGCAGGAATAGCAGCAGCCCTGGGGCTGTGCAGGGCTCCACTGGGCTATTTCCAGCCCACAGGGACACTTCCCTTGTAAGTGACAACTGGAGGGAGCCGTGAGCTCCTGTGCCGGTGGGGGCTCCGGAGGGGCCGGGGATGCTCTGGCCAGGCACCCTAAGCCAGGATGGGGTGTTGGCAGTGGCAGCAGGGCCCTGGTGCCAGCTGGGCATGTGGCTTGACCCTTGGGATCACACAGCGGTGGGGTACACTATGGAAAAGGGCTCAGAGCTGTGTGACCCACCCTGTGCTGGTGTCCCCAGTGCTGCCAGGTCAGATCCCCAGAGCTGGGTACCCCTTCTTGGCATGGCCAGGCAGTGTCTGCCCCGACATTCCCAAGGATTTGGAGATTTTGTGGGACATCAGGCATTAGAATCCATGCTGGCAAGTCCAAGGGGTGACCGGGTGACCAGAAATGCTTGGGATGACCCAAGGAGGGGTGGGGAGCCAGGAAGTCTCGCCCTGAGTGCACAGAGGATGTCCCTCAGGGGACATCCCTGGGGTGGCTTGGTGAAGCCTCCCATGGCTGGAGGCCAGGGGATAGGACCAGTGTGACCTCTCAGCAGTCCTTCCTCTGGAGGACGGGGCTCCTCCAGCTCCAGCCATGTCACAGTGTGTCCCTCAGGTCCCCCAGCGTTGCCCCAAGCTGCAGACCCTGCAAGGGACACAGCAGGTTGATGTTTCCTGATGTACAGTGTGACATCTGCCTGTGCCAAAACACCTGATGTTTCCTGGCTGTCTGCTCACTCATGCACCCAGACCTCCTTGGCCAGGAATCAGCAGGTGCTTCATCTCCCACCTCCCTCATCTTCATGTCTTCTGCAAGTCGGGGGTTTAGGATTCCTTACAGATCTTTAGCGGGGAGAGATAGTAGAATGAACACCCTGTAGCAGTGATTCCCCATTTTCATCATTATATTTAGAAAGATCCAAGCCTGGTTTTAATCCCTTTGGTAGATCCTGTTGAGGCTTCTTACCAATTCTTAATTAAAATATCACGTGGTTCTATGAAACTACTTATGGAAATCAAATCACTTTATAAGTTATTACAACTAAACTTAAATCTCCTACACAAATGAGGTCAAGTTAGTCTGACGAAGCTGTTTTCTGGACCTTTCTCTGCATTGAAAAACTGGAATATATTTGGTTTATGCTGGTGTTTTGGGATCATAAAGTCTCTGGAATTTGATGTTTGGGCATCCAGGGTTTTGGGGTGCACAGGAGTCTGGAGAGCCAACCCCATCCTCAGCCTCATCCTTGTGCTTGTACCCTCTGGACTGCTTGAGCCCTTGTGGGACACTTTGCTCTGAAGGTGTTGGCCTGGCTGGCTCCAAACTGAAGCTGGAACTGGGCTCCCACCTGTCCTGAGTCCTGGGCTGGCAGGGACATGGGCTGGAGGAACACCGGGGTAGGGCCCCAAGAGAAGGCCATGGGGACCCCACAGACCCTGGTGGGCAGGGACATCACTGTGAAACAGGGTCTCACAGGAAAGGATGGGTCTGCAGCAGGTCCAGCTGAAAAATCCCAGGAATTCCCTGACACCTCCTTTGTGTCCAGTCATCTTCCATGAGGTTTTAAAGAGCTTCACCGGAACAAAGGCAGGGTTGGATGTTTGGGATGCAAAATCCCGCCAGAGCCCCACTGGGAGGACTTGGGGAGCACAGGAGTTGCAGGAACCAGTGGATAATGCCCTCAGGGAAGCAGGGGTTGGGATCCAGGCAGGGGAAGGGGGAGTGTGAAAAGCCATTCCCGCAGCCCTGCCATCGCCAGCCCCATGCTCTGGGCTCCGATTTCTGCTGGAGGGGGAGAATGTCCCTCCAGGGCCACCTGTGCCCATCTGTCCCTCCTCACCGTCCTCCTGGAGGTCCCGCTTTGGTGTCAGGTCCTTTCTGTTCTGTACACTACTGTGCAGGGATGGAGGGGATGCCGTGATGTGCAGCCATCCCCATCCTTCCCGCACAGGCTGTTCCTGGGTGCCAACCAGCCATGGCATCCTGTGGCACACAGAACTGTGGCGCCGTGGGCTCTCCATCCCCGCTGTCACTACCTGGGAAAGAGTCCCCTGGCAGCTGACAGAAGCCCCAGCACGAGATAGGGGCTGGCAGGGGCAGTGCAAGCCAGGTACCTGCCGGGAGGTGAAGCCCCCGAGGGGAACGGGGTGAGGGCTCCTCTCCGATGCCACTCATCCGCTTGGCACAATGCACGGTACGAACACAGGGAGCCCCGGTGTCACTTTACACCATGGCTGTCCCCTCCCAGAGCCCATGGGGGCCCCCAGGTGCAGACATCACCCTCGGCTGGCAGCAGGGCGAGGGGCTGGGGCCAGGGCTGAGGGGGCTGGGGCTTCTCCAGGGCTGCTCCTCCCGATCCCCCCGTACAGTTGCCGTGCTGTATTTTTAGCCTCTGGCGGGTGTTAAGCCCGTAACCTTCGGCCCATTTTGCACTCATCGTCCGGCCATGTGCAGGTCAGCACAATTCACTGTGGACTGGGAGACCATGTAGGGGAAACAGGGAAAAGGAGGTGGAGAGGAGACAGGGACTTTGTGTAAGACCTTGAAGGTCACAGGAAATAAAGCCCGTGACCAGCACACCGGCACAGACATCCCCATGCGGGCGCCCGGGGGATATTTCCCTTTTTCCACGAGGGATGGCTCATGGTGGGCACTGGGGTTGCTGTTGTGCCTGACTGTGGTGGGTGATGTCCCCCGAGGTCAGAGGGGACACACAGACCCCAGACAAAATCCTCAGGACACGCAGGATCTCCTCTTCCTGGTTCTGTCCCGCTCCTCCGCTTTGACCCTCACTCCTCTCCCAGCCCTGCTATTCTGGGGCCAAACTGAGAATATCTCTGTTCCCCTCAGCCCAGGGGACCCTTCAATGACCCAAGCTGCTTTCCAGGCCACCAGGGCCAGGTAAGGCCATGTTGGCCTCCAGCCACTCAGGGCTTTGCACGTCAAATGTAGATATCCCCCTTCAAGTGGCTTCTATGGGGTCCCAGGGCTCCCACAGGAAGGTGATCTGAAAGACAGGGGTGGGAGGGAGGAGCAGGGAGCTGCCCACCACTATCTCCCTCCATCTGGGAGCTGACCTGGGAGCCTGGAGGCACCTGTGAGCTGTGTGTCAGCAGAGGACAGGGAGGTCAGCGAGGCCAGAGCAAGGTTGACCTGCGCATCCGGTCTGGGCAGGGCGAGGGGCCACGGCAGCGGCTGCAGCTCTGCTGTGCCAGGGAACCGAGAGCCACTGGAAATGAGGGCAGGCTGTGGTGTAGCCTGTCCTTCCCAGTGCCTGCTGCTGGCATGGCACGAGCCTCCCAATGTGACCTGATCCCGGCTAACAGCCCCACCAGCCCTGGCGCCATGGAGATACAACCACCCACCCTCTCAGCATCCCTGGACATGGCAAACTGGGTTGAGGGGTCTGGGGCTTGCACTGCGCTGACGCCAGCCCAGCTCCTCCTGTGCTGGATCACCAAAGTCCCTGTGGCCAAGCCCAGTGAACTCCAGCTTTGCCGAGGTCCTTCCAATGTTCTGCTGGACACAGCCCTGTGGCTGCCACACGGACACGGCACAGGAGCCAGAGCAGAGGGCTGCCCATGCCCAGCACTGCCTGCTCTCTTCCCTGGGTGGAGGTGGCATTTTTTCCTGCTTGGCACATGCTTACCAGCTGGAGTACAAAGGAATTATTTTCCTCTGAAACGCTCCCCTGGCATTAGACGTTTGGGGGGATTATTTAGACTAGCAGCAACTGTTTGTAACGGAGACAGTATAGCCGTGATCTTTTATTTTTGGCACCCGCTGACTGATGTTGAATTGCAGTTGGAGCCTATGGAAAATACGGATGGAGTCTCCCGGGCCACAGAACACACTAATTGTGTCCCCACCAGCCGCACAGCCTGGCAGATGCTTTCCTAGTGAAGGGACACTCACAATAAATAGCTCCTGAGCCTCACAGCCAGGGTCAGGCCCTGCCTGCAGAAAGGCAGGACCACGTGCTGGGAAGCCCCTTGTGCTGGGAAGCTCCTTCCTCCTCCTGCCCCCACCGCCCACCATGGCTGGTGTGATGCTCTCTCGAGTCAGGGCTGGGGAAGGACCCTTTTAACCTGCCAAGTGCCCATGGCCCCTCAAAATTTGCTATTTTTACTCCTTTCCCTGGTTTTAGGGCAGCTTTGCCACCTTCCTGCAGCGCTTTGTGGCGGCCAGGCAGCCATAGCTGGTGGAGCCATAGAGCCCTGGCCAGCTCCGCTTTACCCCCACAAACACTTATTTGCACTCAGCTTCTTGTGACAGGGATAGAAAATTGAGCTGGAACTAGAGAAGGCTCAGGGAAGAGTTTAACCCTCTTGGTAACAGCCACGACTCGTCCCTCAGGGCCCCTTGGTGCTGGCAGTGGCCAGTGGGTGCCCCAGCAGCCGCGTGCCAGCGCGGGTGAGACTGACCGAGCTGTTCTCATCGTTTAGAGCTGCACGCCCCTGGCACGGACCATGGTGATGGTGCTGCTGAGAGCCCCCTGCCAGCCACAGAGCCCCGGCTGGAGGAGAAGGTGGCTGATGGCAGCCCCGAGGAGGAGCAAGACAGTGGCACTGCCAACACCTCCTTGCCCGGTGCTACTGAGGAGGGGCGCGGAGACGGGGAGGAGGAGCCGGCAGGTGGCCTGAGTGGGGGCCTGGGGCCAGGGGCCAGCCGGACAGAGGAGACCAGAGGAGACCAGCAGGACCAGGAAGGACAGAGCCCAGGGGGGGAAGCCATGGCAGCACATCATGGAGGGAAACACGGGCCTGGCACACAAGATGATATCCATGCCCAGAAGGATAAGGAGCCCAGCACAGAGCAAGAAGGCTCTGAGGAGCAAGGGCAGCCTGGGGAAGAGCAAACAGAGGAGCCAAGAGCAGCATCTGCTCCCGACAGGGGAGAGGAAAGGGACGAGCAGAGTTCAGAAGATGACGAACAGGGAGAGTCTGAGGAAGATGAACACCTTGGGGAGTCTGAGGAAGATGGAGGCCAGGGAGAGTCTGGGGAGGAGGGAGAGTCTAAGGAGGAGGAAGAGTCTGAGGAAGATGGTGATAGGCCAGAGAACAAAGCTGAAGGGAGCGACAAGGAAGCCGGCACTTCTGACAGAAAGAGCCACAGCAAACCAGCAGCTCCTGGCACGGGAGAAGCCAGGGATGGCCCTGCCAGCTGCCATCACCTGCCCTGTGGGGATGCAGCAGAAGACCTGCCACCAGCAGTGGAAGATCCACCAGCAGTAGAAGACCCACCAGCAACAGAAGATCCACCAACAGCAGTGGAAGACCCTCCAGCAGCAGAAGACCCCCCAGCAGTGGTGAAAAATCCCCCAGCAGCATCAGACCCTCCTGCAGACAAGCCCCCACTGGCAGAAACAGAGGTCCCCAGCAACCCCCCAGCTGCCACCAAGCCCTGGCACAGCCAGATAGGTTGGAGTCTTTTCTTGTGGGTGTGCTGTAGCAGCGAGAGTGATCTACCATCAACCCTGGCGGAGCTGAGCTTGGCACATTAAACCTTGCCTAGTGCATGGCCCTCTCCTAATGCTTGTGCTTCCTGCCCGCCCCTAACCATCGCTGGGCTGCGGGCAGTGAGACTGCAGTAGGATGCCCATCACACGGGCACTCGTCGCAGCAGTGCCAGAACCAGCTGACATTCCCCTTACTCCACTCTAAGTTCATGATTTCTCCTCAGGGATGTGGACAAGGATAAGTTTTTTAACCTCCAGGCCCCTTTCAGCACTCACAGATCTTTAAAGGCTCTTTATCCTCCACACACAGAGTCCTCCCAGGCCCTCGGCTTGGTGCAGGGGCAGGATGCTCCCAGGATGGTGGGGCTCCCAGGATGGTGAGTCTCTTCTCCACCAGGCTCATAGGGAAGGTATGAAGAGCTAATCTGGACCAATGAGCTTTTGATGTATGAGCCCCGCTCAATCGGTGAAAGGCTAACTAAGGAAAAGGGACACCCCACCAGGATTTCCTAGAAATACTTGTAGACTTTGGCCCACGGGTTGGGCAGCGACCTTTGGACCCAGATTAGTATTTTTGTTGTTTTCATCTGTAATGTCCCAGCTCAAAAAGCCTCCCACTTCTCCCAAATGGCAAACCCCGTTTGGTCCCTGTGGCTTCACTTGGCAAGTCAAAAGTCTTCCTCAGCCCAACACTCAGCAGATGCTCAATACAGTCCCAGGGCTTGGTGATGCCCCACTTGGCACTGGTGTCCCCAGACCTGTCCCCAAAACCCTGCTAAAGTCCAACCCAGCTCCCCATATCAAAAAGCTCTTGGAGGCTCCTGGTGTGCCAGCACCTCCACGGCAAGGACATGTCTCCCTATTCTGGGGACTTCGGGGTGCCTTCTCCAGGTGGAGACAGCTGCCTCATGCTCTCCACACCTGGTACGGAGTCATGAGGGGCAGGGCACCATGCAGAGGGCTCCAGGGTGATATGGAGGCAGAGGTGGGAGAACTGGGAGGGAACAAAGGCGGGGCAGCCAGGATGGGTCAGGTTGGCCTGTCCCGCAAGAGCCAGAGCCAGCCCCAGCCCCAGCACCCACATCTCCATCTCAATGTGTAGCTTTTTGGGGAGGCGGGCAGACAGAGAAGCAGCAGCACAAAGCCTGCACTCGAGGCCAAGCCCCACGGAGCCGCAGCTGCCGGGGGAAGTGCCGGGGCCCCATTGGACAGCAGCTGCCGCGTGTGCTCGCGCTACGTCCCAACCCCGGGAGCCCCTTCCAGGCACGTCCTTCGCATTCCCCACGAGCAGCCGGCTCCTCCTCGGAGCCAAGCAGTTGCCTGTGATGCTTCCCCCAGCAGCCACAGCCCTGGCAGCCTCCAGGAGCCTGTGCAAAAGGGAAAGCACGTGGCATGCCAAGGGTGACAGCAGCACACAGCGTGTCCACGGGCTCTGGGTGTGTGTGCTCCCCATGCTCCTCTCCCTGGCAGTCGCTTGTGTGAGCTCCTGTGTGTGTTCCCCCTCCAGCAGTAACAGGTTCCTTGCTTTTCTCCTCCAGAAGAGGTTGAAGATGCCAGCGAGCCGACCAAGCGTGACCGGTCCCACTTGGAGAACACCCTCAAGCTGAACGAGGAAAAACCTGCCGATGATGTCTCAGGTGAGGGGGCCATGCATGCCCTGCACTAAGACTATGGATGGGATTTTCCTTCCTTTGTGTTCTGATTTTGACCTTGCTTCTTGTAAGTCTAGTAATGCCAGATCTTCAATAACAGCCCTTTGGCTGCTCTTGGGCTAACATATTTTAGGTATTTTAAAGATATCCCCAAGGGCGTACAAAAATTAGGAGGGTAGAGGGGCTGGCAGATGCAGATGGTGGATCAGGCACATCCCTGCTCAAAGAAACATGGAGCAACTTGTAACAAAGGGTTGGGATATTTATTCCAATTATTCATTGGGTTTTGCTACTCTAAGGTTTGCTTCTGCTGGCCCTGTGGGCAGTTTGGGCTGGAAAGAGTGATAAGAGCTACTGTGGAAAAAGCTCCTCCTTTTTTCTAATGAGCAGCTTAGGGGCCATGCCAGGGGGACCTGGCACCATGATGGAGGTTTTTTTGGGATCATGGGTGTTGAGTGCTAAACAGGGATACTCCTTCCATCAGTTGCTGGCAGCAGAAGGGGACAGTGCCCAGCGGGGAACATTAGTAGGGGAGGGGCATCAAAATCATGGAATCCTAGAATGGCTTAGATTGGGAGACACCTTGAAGACCATCTTGTTCCACCCCTCTGCCGTGAGAAGGGACACCTTCCACTATCCCAGGTTGCTCCATACCCTATCCAACTTGGTCATGGACCCTTCCAGGGATGGGGCAACCACAGCTTCTCTGGGCAAAATATGTGACTGGGATAAGTTTGGCCAAGATTTCAGCTGTGAGCCAAGTCCCTTGATCCACGGCTGGGCCACCCTCAGGACCTGCAGGGAGCATCTCTCCTGCAGGGAATGCCCCAGGAGGGGCTCACCCAGGATGGTGGGGTTTGCCTTTCACCTGCCCACATGCTTTGCAGGAGTATTGCAGCGGCTGAGGAAGATCTACCACTCCTCCATCAAGCCCCTGGAGCACTCCTACAGATACAACGAGCTGAGGCAGCACGAGATCACAGGTAATGCCATGGGCACTGGGGTCTCCGGCACCACCAGGTCCTTGGAATGCAGATAACAATGCAGAGAGCAGATCATGGAAAGCCTCAGATAGTGTGTCTTCCTTTGCAGCTTCCCAAGAAGTCCATGAACATACTGGGCTTAGAGGCCGTGCTCTAGTGAACCCAGCAGCGGGAATTCCTGCCTCTGCCTTAGCCCATCTGCTGTCAGGGCCATCTGTGTGGGCTGAGCATTGAGCCCTGCCTGCCTCGGGTCCCCCACCTGCTCAACATCAATGCCCTGTGCCCCTGCCAAGCAGAGATCACGACCCAACAAAACAGGCTTGGCAAGGAAGCTCAGGACCTCTCAAGGCTGGGGATGAGCTTCCTGGGGGTGGCTGGAGCTGGCATCCTTCCTGCTGGGTACAGGACACAGCCATGTGGGCAGGGTATTCCTCAAGCTCCACAGCCTTCACTCGTCCTGAGAGTTGGAGTTTCCAGCCCTTGGCAATCTCAAGCACGCTGGATCGGGTGAGCAAGTCCCCGTGGCCCCCGGCATGGCGTGGGCTGAGCCCAGCCACACATGCCCCTCCAGGAGAGGAAAGTGCAGCCCTGCCCCAAGCTGCTGACAAGCTACAGGAAGTTCTTGTGACTCACACAACACAAGCAGCCTCATTTTCCAAGCACAGATGGCTCAATCCCAAGTCCCTGTTCCCTGGGTAACTCTCCTGTGAGCCCCTACTCAAGCCCTGCCCTGAGCCAGGGCCAGATGTCTCTTGAGCATCTAGGGGGTGCTGGAGTCCCTGCTGCCAGTGTCCCAGGGCTTCCTGCTCACATCAGCCTCCTGCCAAGGTCCTGAAGTTGTCCTCCTTGTCCTGCAGCTCTGCCTGCCTCCCCAGGTGTCCAGGCCCATACCTCCTGGAGCCATGTCCTCCCTCCTCGTGAGGCAGGACAAGGATACACCCTCCCCACAGATCTTCCTTCAACAGCTGGACTTGCTCCACCAGAACACAGTCCCCACACTCAGCTGGGCAACCTCCCTCTAGAAGTGAACCCTGTTTTCCAGGGTTCCACTGCACTGCACCTCCTAAGTCTGAGTCTAACATTCCACAAGCAGGCTTGGACATCTCCCTTCCCAGCCAGCCCATCTCCAGTGTAGCTCCAGTGGGGAGCACAGAGAAGCTTCCTTTGGGAGGGTGAGGGTCACAACACATGACTGGAATCACCTAACTGTTACCCCATGGCTGCTGGCCCTGGCACAGCCCACACAGCTTGGGGAAGGAGCACTAGGAACATAGGGCTGGCATCCCAGTGTGCATCCCCACAACCTGTTCCAGTCTCCATCCTGGAACTCACAAGTGCAACACTCTAACCTCCTCTCCAACCTGCTCTGGTCTATGTTGGTGATGTTTGCAGTCCACTCAACCTGGGACACAGTTTGGGAGGATGTTTTAGGTTACACAGGCAGCTGGTGGGCTCTAATCCTCACTTTGCTGTTCACAACCTGAGGATGCAGTCCCCAGCCTCAGTTTCCAGCCCTCAGGACATCCCACCCTACCCTTAATCCACCCCATGCCCAAGCAGCCACCTCCCTGCTCTCTTTTTGGGAGGAAGCAAGTGTTTCCCAGGCTCCTGCTGGCCTCCTCCCTCTCAGCTCCTGAGGAAACGACCATTAACCCTCATGTTTTCCCAGTCCCTCTCAAACCTAGCTCCTGAGCAGGACTCACTTTGGGCAGCAGGTCCTGGTGTTCCTCCCAGCCTCACCTCAGTGCTCCATGTTCTGTTCCACCTCACTATGAGGAACAGCCTCCCCTCGGGCTGACAGTCCCCAGGTCAGATCCCAGCACACTCTGCTACGTCCTACAGGGCACCCTCATGGTGCAGATGCAACCCCAGAACTGGTGACCCACAGTCCCCTCCTGGCCCTCAGGGAAGGGCACAGGGGCACTGCATTGCCTGCAGTCCCTGGCTCAGCTGTGAGACACCCTGGCCATACTCCCCTCCAAAATATTTCTATGGCTACCAAGCTCCTTGAAGGATCTCTGATAGCCCAGCCATACCCTGGCACACAAAACTCCATTCCAGAAACCTACAGCTCAGCAGTTTGCCTTTCATACCCACAGACCCAGCTTTTCCCAGTCCCTCATTAGCAGTGTAATTAGAGAAACCTGCACATTAGTTACAGGGTTGGCCCAGGGAACCCTCTTGACCTTGGAGGGCAGGTGAGGACACAGGGGAGCTCAGGGAGCCTTCTCAGCGTTTCCCCTGCATGGTGCCCCTGTCCTGAGCAGGTTCATTCCATCAGTGCTGTCCCTGCAGGCTGGGAGGTGCCCCCAACTCTCCCCTGTGCCCCCCTCATGAGGGGGTGAGGGCAGAGGGTGCAGAGCTGCCGGCTCAGCTGGCCGGGAGGAGCAGGACAGCTGGGAGAGCTTTGGGGCAGGCCTGTCATGGAATATGTGTGACCTTTGGAGGTGTAAGCCAATATAGAGGGGTGCCGTGGCAAGCACCCTTGCCCCTCCATTACGTGGCAGCCTTCCATTTTGTCTCCCTTCCCATCAGCTCCATTCCCTGCAGTGTAATCCAAGGAGTTCCTCTGCTCCCCACAGCATGTGAAAACACCCGTGGAGTTGAGTGTCACCTGTCCTGTGGGAGCTGTGGCTGTCACCACCAATTCTGACTTGTCAGGGTGCATCTCAGAAAGCTCCCACACACCCTCTGCTTAAGCCTGGCAGATGCCATTTCCTTCTCCCTGCCTGCCACCCTCCCGCCTCTCCGCTCTGTCATCCCACGTGGATGCAGACATGCTGTGGCTGGGTCCAAGTGTGTGCTTGGAGGGACTATCCCTAGCTGAGAGTGAGGGATTCTCCCAGTCCAGCCATGGGAAGCTTGCTGTGAGGTCACACCAGGTTGTGGTGCATGCTGGTGACCCTAATTACTGATATATGCTAATTAGCAAGTGTCCCTGTGTAGGGAATGACCTCCCAGATGCCATCACCAGCCACTGGGGCTGACAGGACACTTGCTGGGTTGGTGGCTGTCTAACCCTGGCTTGTTGAGCTCCGTGTGCTTGGTGGGCGATGCCAGGGAAGGCAATAACCCCGCAGAGCAGGGGTTGGGGTGCAGGGCATCCCGAGCCACATCCGTGCAGGGCAGACAGGGGTTCAGTGCTTGTCCTGGGAGCTGCAGGTCGCTCACAGACTGTAACTCCTTCTCTCCTGCTGGGAATGTGGCCGTCAGCTCCCTCCTCGTCCTGGGCCACACCCGGGCTGTCGCATCCCTCCTTGGACTCACGGTTCCTTTTCTCTCTCCCCGTGTCCCTCGCTAACAGCTTACCCCGGACGCACCCTGGGCTCCTCGGCCACAGGTTGGTATCGCCTCCTGCTCCCTGCATGCTGCCGGCGCTGCCTTCGCTCTGCGCTGCCCTCCGGCTTTGCCGGACACTGTCGCAGCAGAGCCGCGCTTCCCAGCACGGAGCAGAGCCGGCACCCGCCATCCCATGGCACCCACCCGGCCAGAGTCCCCAGCGCTTCCAGAGCCTGCGCTTGTCCCAGCCTGACGCTGATAGCCCCCTCCTTCCTGTAATCCTCACCTCGCCGAGGCTCTGACACCTTTCCCTCTTGGTTTACGACTGAGAGGCTGCATATTCCTGCGGCCAGGGTTCACAGGCATTTCTGGTAGTCGTATGGGAGCGGCTGAGGAAGCTGGGAGGGCTCAGCCTGAAGAAAGGGAGGCTCAGGGGGAACCTTCTCATTCTCTACAACTCCGTGACAAGAGGGTGGAGCGAGGTAGGGGTCGGGCTCTGCTTCCAGGGAACCAGGGACAGGACAAGAAGAAACGGCCTCAAGTGGCACCAGAGCAGGTTTGGGTAGGATATTAGGGAAAATGTCTTCACTGAAAGGATTGTCAGGGACTGGCACAGGCTGCCAAGGATAGTAGTGGGGTCCCCATCCCCAGAAGGATTTAAAAGCTGTGTGGATGTGGCACTTGGGGACATAGGTTAGTGGTAGCCTTGGCAATGCTGGGTGAACATTTAGAATTGGTGACCTTGGAGGGCTTTTCCAACCTAAACAATTCCATGATTCTATGTGTTGGACCTGTAGGTTGATCTCTCACCCACAGCATGAACGGGAGGAGCCCAGCCGACAGCCCATCCTACAGAGGGGACCTCTTCCCACCCTTCACCCTCCTACACAGAAACTTTCCTGAATGTCCACCCTCGATCCCCCTGGCTGCAGTTCAAGTGTGGAGCCCACAGCAGCTGTCCCAGTAACACGGGCTGGCCCCTGCCCAGCAGCCTCAGCCCCCTCAGGAGATCAAGGTGGCTCCTCTCCCTGCCTATCCTGCTCAGGGTGTGCTGCCAGGTCCCCCTGGAGTATCAGGAGATGGGAGACAGTCCAAGAAATGCCAGCCAACACCCAGCCCTTCCCCTGGGCCTGGTGCTCAGCCATGGGGACAATGTTCCTGCAGGGAAATCCCATTTTCTGTCCCTCCTGTCCTACCCCACAGCCACGCTGCCAGACCCTGCCAAACCAGGCTCCATTGGACACGGACATGACAGAGCCCTGCCAGTGCCTGGAGAGCCTCTGGCACCCTGCCGTGCCAGTGTGCCAGCAGGGAGAGGGCTGTGGATATTTATAGCATATTCCGATAGCTGTCTTATCTGCGTCTCGGCTTCAGGCACTCGCACACGTGCTGCCTGGGTGGGCACAGGCACATGGGGGGCACGCGGGGGAGGCACAGGCCCTCTGCAGCCACGTGGGCTCGTCCCTCTGTCTGTGGGCACACGTGTTGTGAGGATACTCATGGATTTGGAAGCTCTGGGAACGAGGCAGGCAGCCCTCCGAGGGCTGCCGGATCTGTGCCAAGGGCAGGGTGGCCGGCGGTGTTTGCGGTGCAGGGGTGGGATGGCAGCGTGGGTGATGCTGGGAGAGTCTCCCCAGGTGTTCCAGCCTTCCTGGGTGGCTTGAGGACAGAAGACCTTTGTGCCCGTGGCTCAGCTGGAACGAGGAGAGGAAGGAGGTTTTGCCAGGTGCTCTGCTTTGCCCAGGATCCTTGGGACAGACTTGCACATGGTGGGAAAGCCCACACCAGGCACATCTGCTGGGCTTAAGGACAAGGAGGGACAAGACCCTGCCCAGGATTAATCACAGAATCATGGAATGTTTTGGGTTGGAAGCGAACTTAAAGCCCATCTAGTTCTACCCCCTGCCACGGGCAGGAACACCTTCCACTATCCCAGGTTGCTCCAAGCCCCCTCCAACCTGGCCTTGGACACTTCCAGGGATGGGACAGCCACAGCTTGTCTGGGCAACCTGTGCCAGGGCCTCTCCACCCTCACAGGGAACAATTTCTTCCCAATATCCCATCTAACCCTAGCTTCTGTCAGAGTAAGGCCATTCCCCCTTGTTCTGTCACTCCAGGCCCTAGTCCAAAGTCCCTCGCCAGCTCTCTTGGATCCCCTTTAGTCACTGGAAGGGGATCTAAGGTCTCCCTGGAGCCTCTCTTCTCCACTCCAGAGTGCTTCCACCCAAGGGCAGCCTGGCATTGCCACATGGAAAAACCTCCCAGAAAGCCACTGCTCTAGAAAAGAAAACTACTTGGATGTCCAAACTGCTCCTGCCCCAAGAGCTGAGCAGCCCAAGCAGACCCAGGCTCTGTGGAGGGATGAGCTTGAGGCTCATCTGAGCTTGAGCTGGGAGCGAGCAGCCACAGGGTGGCTGGAGAGAGCCGCCGTGATGGAGCTGCCGCCATCCCTCCCCGGCGGCCGGCGAGCTCCGGCTCTTTTCCGCTGTCCAGACCATCAAGGTGACCCAAATTGCTGCTGACAGATGTGACACGGGGACATAGCAGGGACAGATGCCAGGCCAGCACCCTCCCGGGTGGGAGATGCTCCCTCTCTCCCAGCCTCTGGGCAGCAGCTGGAGAATCCATACATGGCCTCACATCCTTGGAGCTTCCTGCAGAGCTGCAAGTGCCTGGCACTGCCCACACAGCCAGTGGGGGTAGAGAGGGGATCGAGGGGCTGTGGGTGACCAGGCAGGGGGGCTGCCCATGTTGCTGCCCACCTTGGCTGCATGGGGCAGAGGAGGGGATGTGCAGCCAAGCTGGAGCTCACAAGTGCCCACATTCACACAGCCACACCTGGCCAGGGATGTGTTATGAAAGAGCACACAGGGACCCACCCCAAACCTCTGGCACAACATCACAGGGGTAATAGCAATAATAACAACCACCCGTAACCCAATTAAAGCTGGCAAGAGAGCAGAGCAGCGGCGACAGAGCGGCAGAGGAATGATTAATAATGAGAGTCCAAGGTTTCAACATTTGTTTTGGTCCCATATGAGAAGACAAGGTTGAATTCCTGCAGCTGCCAGGCAGGGAGTGGGGTGCAAGAAGAGACATCCATCCCCTGCTTCAGAGGCGCTGCCCTGCTTTGGGAAGGAGGGCTGAGCTGCATGGATGCAGCAGTGCTGCACAGAGAGATGTCCCCAGCCCATTCCCTTCCCTGGAGGTGACGTGGTGACCCTGTGATGGGCAGATGCAGGAGAAGGCTGGAATGCTCTCCCCAGCCCTTGCTCCCGTCGCCAGATGGGTTCAGTGTGGAGCTGCCATGCAGTGCCCTCTGGTACCCTCAGGGCAGGAGCTCAGCACCATGGGGGCTTTGTGGCTTCCCCCAACTTGGAAATGGATCCCTGGCTTGCTGGAAAGCGGCTGGCTCCTGCGTGGGTGGCAGCCACGAAGCAGCAGGGTCTCTCAGCTACCTCAGGGAAAATAGCTCTGCCTTAGGCATGGGGATGAAGAGAAGGTGCCGAGGGCAGCACAGCTTGCCCAGCGCATCTCCTTGCCTTGGGCCATGGGGGGGAAGCTCAGCTCCAGCTGAGACAGCAGCTCCCAGCTCTTCTGGTGTTGTCCATCCCCTGGATGAACTCCTGTTTGCAACAGTGGGACCCTCTCCCACCCTGAACATAGGATGGGGTTGGTTTCCACCAACGGGAATTCACTCATCCAGTTTTTACTCCCATTCTTGGCCTGTTTTGGACTCAAGCTGACTCGCAGGCTCCTGTGTGTCCTGGGCACAGCTTGAGGGCTGGCACAGGCCAGGGGCTCCTCCAGCTCCACCAGCTGCCTACCTGGTGTCCTGGGGTTCGAGCAGCGTGGGCACAGGCTGATTGCATGAGTCCTGTTGAGCTGGGATTGCTCCTGGCAGCCCTGGCTGTGTGTGTCCAGGGACCTCCGTGCTCCTGGACTGATGGCATGGCATGGGGACGGGTCCTTTTGGGTGCATCACCACCTTCATGGACAAAAATGTGTGACTTCAAAAGTGCAGGAGGGGGACTATAGTTCACTCCTTCTGCCTTTCCCCCAGCCCAAAGCGGGGCTGTTTGCCCTCCCCACACCCAGCGGGAGCCTCACACCCTGCTCACACCCAGGCAGTGACCTCCTGCTGGGCTGGAGGGTTGGGAGCCACGGCCCGGGGGTAGGTCCCTGCGAGGGCATGGTGGGAAGGCTTGCAGGCAGCTGGCACGAGGCTCGCATCGCGCTTACCACGCTCCTGAATCCACGACAGCTCCCTCTGCACGAGGAGTTGGTCCGGCTGCGGCACGGCCTCCTCCTCCTCCTTGGCACGTCCCGTGCTTTGCGGCGGCTGCCTTCAAATAACACCCCCACCCCGCAGCCAGCCCCAAATTCACCCCGGCTAAACCAGAACCGAGACAAGGTTTAAAAGACCTTCCAGTCCTCCGTAGTCTAAAAAGGGCTAAACCTCGGAGAAGGTCAGGCAGCGAGGTGGGCTCTGCCGCAGAGCACGGGGCCGTCCCCTCCCGCAGCCGGCGGGGCCGCGGCTGGGCGCTGCCTTGGCTGGCGAATGGCTGGTGGCCCCCTAAGGGCGGCTGTTTCCCCGGCAGCATCCCCGCGCGGCTCAGATGGGATGCTCGTTACAGCCGGGAGTTAATCGCACGGCGGCGACGGCTATTGTTCCTTCACTTCCTCTTGTTATTTCCCCTCTCCGCAGATGGGGAGATCACTTCCAAGCCTATGGTGCTATTCCTGGGACCGTGGAGCGTCGGCAAATCCTCCATGATAAACTACCTCCTGGGGCTGGACAACACTCCCTACCAGCTCTACACAGGTACCACACTCACTGCTTTGCCAAGGGCGTGCCGGCACCTGCATTTTCACATCCGTGGGGCCAGTAACTCCCGGTTGTGTCTCTTTGATCCTCCTCGTTACAGCAGGAAGGTTGGGATCTAGTCCATGCACATGGCTGCAGTGCCATGTGGAGGGAGAGGTTCCCCATCACAGCCTGTCCACCCTTTCAGGGGTGGAGGGGGGTGTCTCTCCCGCAACATCTTCATCCTGCAGCAAAGGGCTCATAGCTCCCAATCCCGACCTTGAGAGCTGCAGTCACGTCAGGGAGTCAACTCACCTTGGTCTGCTCCCCACCCCTCTGCACATGCAGCCACCTAATTCACCCTCCCAGGGGAAAAGCCATTCCCCTTCCCTCCTCCCTGCTCCCATGGATGTCATCTCACAGCTGAGGGCAGATGTCCATGGCCAGCTCAGTGCTGTGGTAATGAGGGCTCCTGGGAGGTGGTTCTCAGGACACCTTGTTCACTCAGGCCACTTCCAGAGCAATCAGTCCCCACAGGAAACAGCCCCACTGGAATTTTCTCAGGAAGTTTGGGCAGGAATTTCATGCTGCTTGCCTTGCCCCTGCATCTCCTGAGATGCATGCGATGCTCCCAGTGCTCCCAGTCTCAGGCCAGCCCTGTTGTGTCCATAGCCTGGCATGGATTTCACACCTCTGCTGCTCCTCTTGTTGCTGTGCAGGGGCAGAACCCACCACCTCCGAGTTCACTGTCATCATGCACGGCCCCAAGCTGAAGACCATCGAGGGCATCGTGATGGCTGCTGACAGCGCCCGCTCCTTCTCGCCCCTGGAGAAGTTTGGGCAGAACTTCTTGGAGAAGCTGATAGGGATTGAGGTGCCCCACAAACTGCTGGAGCGAGTCACCTTTGTGGACACGCCAGGCATCATCGAAAACCGCAAGCAGCAAGAAAGAGGTAGGGGTTTATTGGGTTCATTTAAGGGACCCCAAAAAGATGCTGTAATTATCTGAGGTGACAAAGGTGGCTGAAGCACAAAGGAGAAGAGCCGTGATAGAGGTGTCCAGGACAGTGGTGGGGTCCCCATTCCTGGGAGGATTTAAAAGACATGTCAATATGCCACTTGAGGACATGGTTTAGTGGTGGCCTTGGCAGTGGTGGGGGAATAGTTGGACTTCATGACCTTAGAGAGCTTTTTCAACCGTAATAATTCTCTGATCCTGTGGTTTGATATCTGCTCACAGAAGCAGCAGGAACCTGTGGCCAGCAGCAGGGAGGAGGAAGGTCTGGAGATGAGGCTGAGGGTAACAGGTAGTCACAGGCCCAGATGCCCAGGGATGGGTTTTCATGCCAAGAAACTCCCAAGTGTTTTTAGCATGTGAGAAACAGATTCTACGCTACAGGGGAAGCCCACTGTACTTCGCACGCTGTCCAACCCAAATGGGGTTCGAGGCCTGGCAGCCTCAAGGTTTATCTACCCCTTGATGAAGGGACTCATCCTGTATTGGATTTCCCTCTTTCCTCTCCTCAAGGTTACCCATTCAACGACGTGTGCCAGTGGTTCATTGACAGAGCTGATCTCATCTTCGTTGTCTTTGACCCGACAAAGCTGGATGTGGGCTTGGAGCTGGAGATGCTGTTTCGCCAGCTGAAGGGCCGTGAGTCTCAGATCCGAATCATCCTGAACAAAGCTGACAGCCTGGCTACCCAGGAGCTGATGAGAGTCTACGGTGCCTTATTCTGGAGCCTGGCTCCTCTCATCAACGTCACGGAGCCGCCCAGGGTGTACGTCAGCTCCTTCTGGCCCCATGACTACCATCCAGAAACCCACAGAGACCTGTTCCTCAAAGAGGAGATATCGCTGCTGGAAGATCTCAACCAGGTGATTGAGAACAGGATGGAAAACAAGATTGCCTTCATCCGCCAGCATGCCATCCGGGTGCGCATCCACGCCCTCCTGGTCGATCGCTATCTCCAGACCTACAAGGACAAAATGACCTTCTTTAGCGATGGAGAACTGGTGTTCAGGGACATTGTAGAAGATCCTGACAGGTTCTTTATCTTTAAGTCCATTCTGGCAAAGACCAATGTCAGCAAATTTGACCTCCCCAACCGCGAGGCTTACAAGGACTTCTTTGGCATCAACCCCATCACCAGTTTTAAGCTGCTGTCTCAGCAGTGTTCCTACATGGGAGGGTGTTTCCTTGAGAAGATCGAGAAGGCCATCACCCGCGAGCTTCCCGATCTCTTGGGAAGCATCGGCTTGGGGAAGAAGCCCAATGTCCTCTCCTGCGACGTCACTGGCTGTGGCGAAACCCCAAAGAATCGCTACAGGAAACCCTAAGGTGATCCATAACCCAACCGTCCACGTGTTCCTACTGGTGAATGAGCTTATGTCTTATCTGTCCAAGAAGCCGTGGCTTGTTAACCCTTTGAGTGCCGCGCTGGCAAAGGCTACCGTACGATGAGGACTTTGAGTCATTGACATCGATGGCAGGGGAAGACGGGTGGGCATAAGAAAGAGAATAAAAACTGTGAATTCCTGACATTTTATCTTTGTTCTTTTGAGTAGAAGGCAATGTTTAAGCTGTAAGTATGAGCAATGCACAGGGAGAACTGCAGCTGCTTTTCCACTGGTGCCAAGAGAGCATGAAGAGGAGTTTCAACCTCTGCATCCCTGAAGCCATGAGGGAGAGAGAACAAGGGCATGGTGTGAGAGCACAGGGGAGAGCAGTGACACACTAACCCAGGCATCACCAGGAGCACTGGTCAAGGAAAGACAGGCCATGTCCCTGCTGTTGTTTTCAGGCACAAATATGCTACAAATCTTGGCAAATATTGAGCTTGGTTTTTTTCCAAGACTTCTAGGTGACCTGGTGAGTTCTGCTTTCACTTAACAGTTCAGTTGATCTTCTGCAACCTCCACCTGGGTGTTTGCCTTAAGAAGGAACATTTGCAGGGGCGTTTGTAGCTCCAGACAGGCAGCTGTGATGGGATTTGCAAGTCTGTGTCAGAGGAAGAAATGGGATGGAAAGAAGCAGCCAGCACTGGCTTGACCTGTGCTGGAGGAGGAGGGCAGCACCCCAAATCAGATGGTCCCACAAGGAGCTGTAAGCAGGATTTCCTTCCCCTGGACCAGCAAAGGAGAAAGCACTTCATACCTCTGTGTGTCAAACCCATGCTGGCAAGTCTTGTCTGTGGACCTGCAGGGCTCCGAGGGTGAGGGTTTGGCAGTTTGACCTTGTTCAAGTCCATATTGCTCTTTTCTCAGTCAGCCCTCTGTGTTTCTGTGCTCTGTGGAGGGAGGCAGGAAGGGGGATCATTAGCTATGAAGTTAAAAAGGTCACATGCCTTTTGCCCACCTGCTGATCTGTCCTCCCCTGGACAGTCCAGGCAGGTTTCTGGGGCTTGTTTTCCAAACTCCTCCCATTTTAGCCATTTGAGGGCTTATCTCTGAGCATCGGTGCTCAGTCCTGAAGGAGTATTGCTTTGGAAGCACCCGAGCAGGGTGGGGTTCCCTATGGACAGCTAACCTTGAAACCTGGCCCTCATGGACAGCATGGCTGTCTGCCAGCCAGGAGACAGATGTTGTCCTGGATGGAGACCGGCACCTTCAAGCCCACCAAGGACCTGCTGAAAGTCCTTTGTCTTTCCTCCTGCCAAATGCCCACAGTGAGCTCTGCTCTGCAGGAAACCCCTGGAGCAGAGGGACTTACCTCTGACAGAAACAAGAGGACATGGAAGTGCTGGCTGAGGCAAGAAAAAGGCAAGAGGAATGGAAGAGGGAAAGAGAAAGCTGGAAATGGAAGGCTCTGTTGTGATGGGAAGGGTGTGAAGGGCAGCGCCCCACGTCTCCACATGTGCAACGGGACGTGAGCTATGGCAGGAGGCCTGTGGGAGCTCCACGTCCCCCAGGCACTGTGAAGAACAGATCTTCTCGAGTGCAGGTGAGTTTGGGGGGACGCTGCCCCAGGGATTTGAATGCTCCTGGCCTATGCTTCAAGGTAGGACTTTACATTTGAACTAATGAAGCCGAGACCCAAATCTACGTCCAAGCACGGGGAGGGGTGTGGCTTGGGAAGAGGGATTTTGCCTGCAGCGCAGAGGGAGCAGAGGTGCAAGGAAAGGCAAGCAGAGTGTCAGAGAGAGCAGCAGCCAGAGCAGCCAGGAGAGAAGTGATGTGATTGTAAGTACTGTGAGCTCTCAAACCTGACCCAGTGGTGCTGCCTCTCTGCTGCCATTCCTTCTCTCTTGTACATGGTCCCCTTGCTCATCAGTGTTCCTCTCTGTCTCTCTCTCACTCTCCTCTGCCGGGCTGGTCTGCATGGTTTTGTTAAGAGTTAATGGAATAGAAACACCAACAGAAAGGGGCTGATGCTGTCATTGTTCCTGCTGTCACACCGTGTGTCACTCTGATGGAAAGCAAAGGCCTTTAAACATTTCTATTTGCAAGCACTGTATCACACCATCTCTTTCCTTGTTCCCCTGTCCCCCTAAAGCCCATGGAGTGCCCAGGGAAAGGCCCCCCGTTCCACAGAGAATATTGACCTTGAAGGCACTATTACTCCGCTCTCAGGACGCTCCCATCGTTCTCCCCAAACCTTCTCTGGTTTCCCTTTCTCTTGCTTTATCTTCCAGCCCTCATCACCTCCTTTCCTCCCTTCTTCTGCCCTGCAGCACCTGCACACCCTGTGCAAAGCAAGCCCTTGTGCCCATGTCCTGGATGGGGCTCCCCTGTGACAGCCAAACCCTTTTCCCCCCTGATATGGTTCATTTGGGTTCTTTTTCCAAAGCCATGGCATTGTAGTCTGTTCCCTGCTCCCTGTGACACTTGCTGACTTGGCTCCATACTGGCTCAGGGAGATGCTGTCACTGAGATGCTTCCTCTCCCATGGATCCAAGTGGCTGTCAGTCCCAAGAGGATTGCACTTCCCAGCCCAGTTCTCACTGAGCTCTCTTAGAAGATCTCTGGGAATCTGGGAGTGAAAAAGCGGGAGCAGGAAGACCTTTTCATTCTGCTGAGAAACCTGAAATCCCCCCACCACTGGGTGGGGGGGTGAACATCTTGCCCAAGAGCATCGTGGGAGGGAGGGAGCTGGGACACAGGCCATGTAGATGTCCATGATCGTGTGCATTTGGATAAAACTGTCAGCTTGAACATCAGCCTGTCTAATAAAACCTGGTATTTTCCAAACAGACTCCCTGGAGATGCTTGTTTTGTTTCTCCTGCTGGTGCAGGAGCAAGCGCCAGAGCTGGGGTGGTTGAGGGGTTGCAGCCGCAGGGAGCAAGGCAGGAACTCCCATCTCCTTCCATGCACCCCAGCCTCATCCCCGTCCCCTGCATGGGACCTGCTGACCACGCCTGAGCCATCTGGCTGCTTTTCCAAATGGTCTCCCTGTGCCATAGGCCCAACAGGCAAGGTGAACCACAACTCCTTTGCTTTGTGTCTCAGGGCAGTGTGATCCTCCCTGGTGGGGCAGATCCTTGCTCCCGCCTGCCTCAGCAGATGCTCTCTGGGGACCATGGCAGAAGGCAGGGCTCAGGCACCATGGAGAAGAGAAGGGGGTTTGTCCTCCTCCATGGACGAGGTCAGTGGGTTGGGGCTATGGAGAAGGACAGAGGGTTGGAGACCATGGAGGTGGCAGAGGGTTGGGGGCCATGGAGAAGGGCAGGGATTTGGGGACCACGGAGGAGGGCAGGGATTTGGAGACCATGGAGGAGGACAGGGGGGTTGGGGACCATGGAAGAGGACAAGGGATTTGGGAACCATGGAGGAGGGCAGGCGTGGAGGACCATGGAAGAGGGCAGGGGCTGGGGACCATGGAGGAGGGCAGGACTGGGGACCAGACTGAACTGCACGGGCTCTCAGCAGCCACCTAGCAAGGGGCTGATGGAGGCACCCTCCCACCGGCGACTGGGGCTCACGCAAACTGCTCATCATAACCCTATTCCTGGCCTGTCTGTCTGTCTTTCTTTCCAACTATCTGTCTCACTCACTAATCAAAGAAGATTGTTCCAAGAAAGCGGGAAGAAGAGAAGGAATGTCTCACTTGGCTGTGGCTTCCTCTGGAAAGTCTGGAAAAACTGTGGCATCTCGACGTGCGTGAAGGTCTGCCTGGCGAGAGGCACATTTTCCTTCCAAAGCTGCTGCAAAGATGTGAATCATGAGCCGGTAACGCTGCTGGCAGTGTGAGCACCGATTCCACAGAGACATGGTGCTGGCAGCGGCTCCGCTGTATCTCTTGGACGGAAAAGACAAACATTTATCATAGTGACATTGCTGGGGAAGAGCTGCTGGTGCTGCCGAGAGCCTGGCGGTGGCCGGATCCTGCCAGCGCCCAGGGTGCTCCCACTGAGTTTTCCGAAGGTCTCCCAAAGTTCCTCAAACAGCAGCCAAGGGGTTTATAGTCCCTTCTGGTTGTCCTCCACCACCTCAACCCCTCGGTGGCACCTCTGCATTGCAGGGATGAAAATATCCTGTATCCAATCATCAGAAAAAGACTAAAAAGATTAGAAAAGGTCTGTTGGGAGCCAGGGGGAGCCCCGGTGCTCTGCCTGCTTCACAGTGGAGGACTTCCTGTGCCACCATCCCTATCCAGCCTGTCCTCTGCTGTCCCTGTGCACCCAATGCCCAGGCCAAAACCCCTCCAAACCTTGCCTCTAAAAACCCCTCTGCTGCAACTGCAAGACCCCAGTAGCCATAACATGTTCATGAAGCCACTCACTCCTTGCCCAGGTGGTTCTGAAAATCTGCCCACCGGGTTGTCCACCCCAAAGCTGGGGCTGTCACACTCCCCTGCTGGGCAGCAGATGCCTGACTGGCTCAAGCTGCCGTTTACAGCTCCAGGAGAAAACAAAACACCCCTTCTGTGCAAGTCCCTCCTTTCTGGGAACTTTGGAACTTTGTACAGCCCCAAGAGCACCCTGGCTCAAACCGACCCCAGTACTCTGGCATCCCTCCCAGGACAGGGGCTGGGCTCAGGTTCCATCACCACTTCCCTGCTTGGAGTCGGAAGAGTTTCGACATTAATTGTGGATGTGCAGCACGTGAATTCAGGACATGTCAGCCAAACACCCCATATCTCAAACCAGAGCACTGAGGCCAGTTTGTGTCTATGAAGAACCCCAAATAAACACATTTTGCCCAAGATGTGCATGTGCAGGACACCAAACCAGGGATGCAAGTAAAGCTGTGTCCTGAGGAGCATGCAGGGGCTTTGGGGGAACTTCCTCGCTTGATACCAAAAGAATCATAAGTTGAAGAAGCCATCTATGATCATCAAATCCAACCGTTAACCCCAAACTGCCAAGGCCACCACTAAACCATGTCCCGAAGTGCCACATCCACACATCTCCATGGGAGGAGGATCTGCAGGTTGCAAAGGGGTTTGGACCCAGAATAGGGGTTTGCATGTGACTGGTGCTTCCCAGAGGAGATGGGGTGAAGAATGGGGAGTGAGCCCACTTCTGGAGCTGTATGCCTTGAGATGAGCCTTGGGCTGGGGAAGAGGGATGTCCCAAAGGATTGTCTGCTTGAGAGAGATGTGAAAAGCCTGGATATTGGCCTAAGGGATGACCATCAACTTCAGTACACCTGGGTGACATTCAGGGCAAACATCAGCAGAGCCAGGGCAGCCCAGAGCCCTAGGAAGGAGATTTTCACTCCATGAGATGTCCAGCAAATGTTACCCCTGCAAAACAGGGGGGTGCAGAGTGGTGGGCTGGGGCCTGGGGCTCCCTCGAAGCAGATGGCTGGAGAGATGGCAGGGTGCTCACAAGCTGCTGTCCCTGGCCAGGAGCTGCTGCAGCCCAGGCAGCACCTCAGTGCTGCTTCACAGTGAATTCCCAGCAGTTTTTATATGGATGGCCGGCAGGGGTTGGCATGATCGGCTGCTCCTTCTCTAATGTGTTCATTAGTGGTCATTTAATTACAGGATGCAAAGACGAGCTGTTCCAAAATACTCATGCATCTATGCAAAACATGCAATGAGCACTTAGTCCTGCCAGTGTGAGAGGGAGTCAAGGTATCAATGACAGGAGAAATCTAACAGCATCCTGGCAAACCTGCGGTCCGCCCTAACCCACACGGACTGCCCTGACCTGGAATTATCCCAGCAGCCTTTTGGGGCAGAGGGAGGGAAAATGGAATGTGGGTGAGATGGTGGCAAGTGGCCAATCCCTACCCACGGGGGAGACAGAGGGTGTCCAAAACCCTCCGTATTTCCATCAAAGGCTGTTGGTGCCAGTGCCACCACCACTTCAGCTCCAGACTGAAATTCAGCAGCACAGGGAAGGCCCTTGCTTCCTTGCGACTTTCCAGTGCCATTGGCCTGGGGATGGGAGTTGATGGGGCTGAGCTTGCGAACTGAGCACTCCCAGGGTGGGGAATGCTGCCGCCTGCTTCCTGGTAGCTGTGATTAATTGTTGTTAATATTAAATTCAGCACTTTTATGCAGGACGCAGAAGTGCTTAGGCAGAAGCCCAGCTCCTGTCCTACCTGTCATTAAAAAACATTGCAATTAAGCTCTAGTGGAAGGAAATACAAGTAAACGCATCCTCTGTAAGTGGCTTCAGCTTTCCACGGACATCTGTGTCCCCTGTTTCCTCTTCGGCTGGCTGAGCCATCTCTGTTTTCCCTCTTCCCATGACCCATACATTGCTTTTTCTCCTTAATCCTGCCCACAGCTCCCACCAGCAAGGTCTGGAGCAGGGAGGAAAGGAGCCCCAGCTGCCTCTGACCCATTGCCACCAGTGGAAAGTTCGCGTCAGCTGCAGCTGCAGCCCCAGCCCTGGCCAAAATCAAGGCTGTGCTCCACGTACCTGCTCACCTAGTTGGATCCTGATGCTCTCTTTGCTCCTCTCTGGGGGCAGAAATCCAAATGCTTCTGCGAGATGAAGGGGTGCCCCAATATAAATCACTTCAATTATTTCCCCTTTGCAGCAGACCTGGATGGGATTTTCAGCAGCTGAGACCTGTTCCTGACTAAGTCAACAGTGACCGACCTCAGCCAACAAGCACAATCACGTAGCCAAGCTGAACGGGCCAGGGGGCATTGCATCCCAGGACAGGTTTTCCCATGGCAGTGTCCACCACGTTTGCTCCTGCTGTGGTTCTCCCCTGGAGAAGGACGAGACAAGATGTCATGGGGCTGGGGCTGGTCAGCCTGAGCCAGCGGACACCAAGAGGAGCCATGGTGGCGACGGCCAAAGGGGGACCCTCCTTTGCCTTTCCTCAGTGACATGGCCAGAAGCTGTGGTTAAAATTTAGGGAATGCCAGGAGAGACAGGTGAGAGTGACTGCCACTTACAGCCAGGTCTGCCAGGTCATGGTGTGGCCAGAGTCCCTGTCCATTCCTCAGTAGGTCCTTAAAGCCTGTGAAAATGCAAAAAAACAAGATAAGACTTAGGGCAAGGGAATTGGAGATAAAAAAGGGCAGCGAGATAAAAATAAACCCTGTGTCAAGGACGATACCAGTGTCAGGAATACTACATTGAAAATTTTGGACCTGGGGGATTAAAGATCATGTGAAAGGTGTCCTGAGTGCCAAAGCTGGCTTTCCAGAGCCACGAAGGATGCTGGCAGAGTCGCAGAGTCAGGGTGGATGGGGAGGGCAGAGGGGCACAAGGTGTGCTGAAATTTGGGCAGACCTGGGGCTCTGGCAGCCACAGGGCCCGGACAGGTGGAGGTCTGGGATGCAACGTGAGGATTGTGGGAATGCCCTGGCTTCACTCAGTGCTGGGTGGCAAAGAGCAATGCCAGCAGTGCCCACACCAGACTGTGGCTCCGGCCACATGCCCAGGCTCTGCCAGTGCAGCTGAGGAGGGAAAGGTTTTGCTGGGACCGCAGTGCTGATGAACACAGGGGTTTTTTCCCTGTTGCTTGCAAATATTGTCATCATGTGTACAAACACAAAATGCCAAAATGTGAGTCAGCCCAATGGCAGTTTGGCTCCTGCACAGAAAAGCCCAATAAGTGGTGGAACTAGAGTTTGCAGAGGGGATCCATTCCTCTTTTGGGGGTTTCAACAAGTCGTTTCATGGTAGGTACAATATACTCCCAAGATATAAAAGAAAAAAAATACAAAATTTTTTTAAAATTTCCAAAACAATTTTTTAAAATTAGTTGCTTCCTATTGATGAGGGAAACCTTTCAGACTAAAGTAGCGGCTAAACATACTTTTTTGGTTTTGATATACATCACAGAGAGGAAAGAAATGCAGACTGTATTTTCATGTGAGCAGTAGATTAAAATTTTATAAAGGTGGAGGGGAGTTTAATACCTGCTGAATAAGTTTTGTGGCCCAATGCTGTGATCCAGCACAACAAAAGGTCCTATTCATGCAAGGGAGCGGATCTGAGACCACCTCAGGAATCTTAATTCCTGAGTTTCTCAGCTTTTTTTTTCAAACATAGAAGTTCCCAGTGAGCCGATTATGCAGATCTTGATATAATTTTAAATAAAAATGCTATAGTTTAAACTCTGCTCTGTGAACACTCTGGCCTTCACTTCTATCTCCAGGTGTCAGTAATCCCATGTGGGTCAGCAAAACCAACCACAGATATAAAGTTGAGTGTGTGTGAAAAGTGTCTGCAGGATTGAGGCCAGCGATTGCAAAACAGTTTAAACTCTAATCCTCCATTTTCATTAGTTTCTTGAAAAACTTCTGCTGTGGGCTTGAAATCCTTCCTGTTTTGTTGAGCCAAAGGTGATTTTTCTCCCTAGTTGTCTGAGCACAAACCTTCCTGCTGGTTTTATGTTGTCAGGCTTCACAAATCACATTTCCCACTAAGGACATTCTGCCCTTTCCATTGGGAGAGCTCGACATTGACATCTATTGTGTAAATAAGGCTAATTAAAGACAGTTATTACTTGCTAGACATAAAAGTCTTCCAACCCCACAGTCTAGTAGATTTGGCTGCTTTTGCTAAATGAAGCTTTGAGCTCTCCCTATGCTGCAGAAACACTAAATACAGCATTTCCAGCCTAAGAGGTTTCTTCGATCCTGTATCTCTTTATTTTCTGTGAGATTTGAAGCTTATACAAGGGACTTCTTTCAGTCCGTGGTGTTTGCCACATTTTTGCTTTGAGATGCAGAAATTGGATGGGGCAGCCCAGACCATCCCTGCTGTCAGCCCCATGCTGCTGCAGCACTCACAGGCACTGGGAGCATCCTTCATTCCTGTGTGTTCATTTTTCAGCCTAATATATAATTTCAAGAAGACCTCAGCCTGAAAAGTCTACATCTTCATTCTGTCCTAGGACACTGAGCAGAGCAGAGGTGGTGGACTTCAGGCAGTGACCACCTGAAGTTCTGTTCTGTTGCAGAGAGACATCCTCCCACTAAGTCATCGCTGCCGTGCATTCCCTTTTTGGGGAAAAATTAAGGGAGCAACTCTGTGTTGCTGAAATTTCCATGGTTAGTGAAGCACACTGCTCGTCTAGGGGGAGAGGTGGTTATGGGTGTGGTTACTGGTGTGCAGTTAGGCTGAGGTTAGGAAGATGATGATCTCTCAGAGAGCCCTGCTCACATTTCTGGCTTGGAAGAAGAAGTTTGAGGCTGTATGAAACTGATGGACTTGGTGCCTCCTTGTCTGAGCAGCGCGACTGGAGGGGTGAGACAGGGCAGGAGGAAAACTCTGATAAAAATCAACACACCTCCACTCCAAGTGTCTCTAAAGGAGTCCATGGGACTTGACTGTGAACTAAACACAATGAGAAAAGGAAGCAAGAGATCCAAAATAAGGGTGAATCCTTCATTAAGAGCTGAAATGGTCGAGATAAAAACATCGAACATGGCAATAGTTATTTGGGTTATAACAGAATGAGATTCAATGAATGTGTGTTACAGCTGTGAAAGGGAAATAGAATATTTTCCCTGCTTGTCAACAGAGCCAAAGCTGAGGAAGGAACAGAAACAAGGATGGTAAAAAAGGAGAAATAAGCCGACAGGAAAAAGCCACTTAGCATAATAAATCTGTTTCTCAGCCCCCACTTTCCTGGTTATGGCTGGAGCCTTTTTTGTTCCTCTGGCCACATGTCTCTGCCTCCTGAAATCACTGTAGGGACTCACAGGAGTGTGAAACATCCTTCAGCTCAAGCTGGTGGAATACCTTACTTTAATATTTTCAGCCAGGCTTCAGCTTGGCAGCTTATTCAGGAACAGGTTCTCCAGGCACCCAGGAATTTAACATTAATAACTAAGATGTTTTGTCTGAAAACATAAGACATACAATATGTCTGTTTGTTTGTTTGGACTGAAGAAATACTGAGAAGCAATTTCAGCTCCTGGTTTTGTTTTCCAAGTGTTCTAGAAATTAACTTCCCAAACTACTAGACAAGATGTGGGACAATTTCAGGCATGAGGTCACACACAGCAGCACAGTTTGCACCAAATTCCCTTTCTGAGACATCCTTTGGTGAATAAATCATCTCTCTGAATGTACCAGAACAACCTCTGAGCAGTTCTCGCAGATACAAATACAAATTGTGCAGAGCCTCTGGAAGCTGGAGGAAATCTTGGTGGGAAATTGCCTGTCATGGGATTTTTCCTGACTGTGTTGTTGAGAGTTTAACACGTGCCACGAAGCACGAGGGTTGTTTGATTTTTGCTTATTGGTGGTGACTGTCAGTACTCCCATTCACCCAATTCAAGGAGAATCCCGGTTTCTAAAAGGATTAGGGCCTCATTCCTAAATCCTGGTTACATTTAGCCAATAAATGCTGGATTGCAGCATTTCTCCTTCCATGACCTTTCACTGTGTTCTATGTGCCACCTTGTTTTGCTCTCCAACTCCCTTTTTTAACAAATATTTGCTGTGTTTTCTGTTCCCAGAACCACTATTTTCCCTTCCCTGTGTTACCTCTGTCAAAAGGTATTTAATGCATTTGCCTCATCCACGACCAGCAGGACCCAGTCCTGAGAGAGATCACATTTTATTTCCACAATACACCTCTGTTGTCAGGGCAGCACAACAGGTAAAAATGCCTGGGGCATGTGATAACCACCTCTGCCAAAGTGCTGTGTTTTAGTGTTCTCAGCTACATTTTCTTCCCAATCTTTTTTTCCCTGGAAACAGAACAAGGCACATGGCAGAAACACACATTTGTGCTCAGTTTTAAACATGATTTTTTAGAAGGTGTTTGCTTTCACATTCAACCTGGTCTAGTGGAAGGTGTCCCTGCCCCTGGCAGGGGGTTGGAAGAAGATGATCCTTAAGGTCCCTTCCAACTCAAACCATTCCATGATTGTTTGATTCTATTAATTGCCCTGCATGATTTTTTTCTTGTTTCATCCAAGTCTTAAGTCTACCACCACAGCAATAAATTGAAATAACAACTGGTTCCTGTGTTTGCAGACAGGAGAAGTGAACTTATTCCGAGCTTGAGAACACAAGTGTGCAGAAATCATCTTAAATACAAACTAAAAATTGATATAATAGCTTCTTAATGCCTTCCATTTCATGTTTGTCATATCATTGCTAAGTTGCTCAGATATATCTGCTCTAGTTGGAGGAATGAGGGTGATGTATCTTCCTGGACATCACTGAAGTTGCAGTCACACAGGTGAAATCCCAGGTATAGGTGAGAAGAACATCCACTTCAACCCTTCTGGGGAAAAATAAAAGCACCGGAAATCCAGTACTACTGAGTTGGGTTATTTTTTTGGAAATGTTGGCACCCACAGGACAGAATAACAGATTTGTGGCCAAAAGAGAGCCAGGAAAAGAGCAAGTGAATCTATTCAGGGATGCAATTGGGAACACTCTGCTTGGATCAGGCAGCGATGGCTCTCACCAGATCCATTCCCAGCTCAGCCGTGCTCGGGGTCACCTTTCCATCACGGATCAACCGAGATGAGGGATCAAGTCACAAAAATGCCCCAGCAATTCTCTTCTTCCCAGAAACCTAAATTTAAAAAGGGCTTGGTGCATACATAGCAAATGTTTTCCAGAGTTTTATGTTGTGTAATTCCTCGCGGCACATGCAATTCCTTAGCTGGGGTTTTCTGTGGATTTGCAGCAGGTCTTCCTCCCAAACCTGCAGCATGTGCACGAGGTGGCTGCATAAGCCTGTAATTATACCTGTAAATCCTCACCCTCACCTCTTTTTAACTGAATAATCCAGAACACTAAATATAAAACATGTTTCAATTTGCAACTGCACTGTTGCAAAAATCTGAAAATGGTAAAATTGTGTGTTGCAATGTTCACACCCATTGCAGAAAAGACAAATTTTTCAAATCTCTGCAGTTTCCTCCATAGTACTCCAGGAAAATCCTGTACCAAGGGTCACATCTCATCTGCCCATGGTTTGAAAGGGGTTACTGTTTTTAGTCTGCCCCTTGAAATGGCCTATTCTTTATGGAAGACAGAGCCAGTTCAGACACGTTTAATGGAAGTGCCAGAAACAGTCCAGGTTTCTTGGACCAGGAACAGCATGACACCGGCCTGCAGCATGCAGCAAGGGAAAACCAGGAGCATCCATGGGAAGGGGGCACAGCAGTGCTGCTTGACAGTGGGGGTTCTTTTGTAGGGTGCCAAAAACTACAGATTCTCATTTGCAAGAGAAAAAGCTGTGGAGCTCGAGAAGGGCAGATCAAGTGAATTCGCATTATCGTCATCCTTCCACGTCTTGGCCAGACTGGGAACCACAGAAACTCCTCCCTTATTTATATCACATAGGACTATTTTTATGTGCCTTTTCACTGTCTTCCACCTACTCATGAAGTCCTGCTGATGACTTTAGTGTCACTTCTCACTATTTGACTGCAGCTCTTGGTCATTCCCCCAGGTTTTTGCTATTTTATGCTGTGCTATAAAGTGGAGTTCCCACATGGCAGCAGGACTGACTCAGCTGTACCTTGGGATTGCTGGATGAGCACTGCTGTAGCTGATCTCCAGTCAGTCTTTTAGAGTTTCTACCCTGTTTTCTTGCCATTTCTTAATGGCTTAAGACTTTGTTTCAGTTTGGTTGTAGCCTGTGCCTTGTCTCCCTAATTTGTATGTCCTGAGAAACTGTAAGCAGGTGGAGTGGGAGCTTGATGCTGGGCTAGGCTAGGTGACATCAACAACTGCCATTTGTACAGTCCTTCTCCTGCTCTTTATTCCTTGGGACTTCCACACCCACACAGTAGCACTCATAGCAACCCTAACTCTCCTATTTTGAATAAGAAAATGCCTTTTTACTTCCCTTTCTTTTTTTTAAGAAGCAGAGTGTGATGCAAGTCCCTCCACCGAGTGTTTGTAGCTATAAAAGCACGTTAGATGTGGCTGTATTTGCAGACTACAGTGGTACTTCCTCTCTTCGGAAACGGAGCAAGTTTCTATTTTGGGCTGTGCTGACTCAAGGGTGAGGTACCCAAGCTGAGTCAGCAGTTTGGCAAGCCAGGAGAACTTCTGGTTATGAATGGAATGAGCAATGAATTTTAAGTTTGTCTTCGTCTCCCAGAAATGTATATTTGAGTGAAGCCACCTCCTGGTGGCAGACATTTTGTCAGATAAGTGGAATATTCTGCATTGCTTTCGTTGTAAAGGCCACTCCAGTGAGACAACCATAAAGCCTGCAAGCAAAATCCTGGTCCCATGGGAGCCAGAGATTCCCACTCATCCGGACCAGGTTTCGTCGTCCCTCTGGAGTCACATAAAAAGATCTCTTACTGCTAACTTGCTTATTTCATCTGTGAATCTCATCTGGGATATGAAATCCTCTCAGGAATATGAATAAGTTGAACAATTTCAGAAGGATGAAAATACAGAACACAAAACCAACCTGGCTACTACAAGGAAGTGAGAATGCACTACCCACTTACTCAGCCTCCGTGGGTCCGTATGGAAAAGATGTCAAAGGTAATCCTTGCGCTCTTCTGCTGTGGAAAAGTGAAATAAGCATCATGATACTTTAATAATTTTTAAAACCATGGAGGAGTAACAGTCTTTCACAATATTTGCCAATGTTTACCTGTTAGTCTGTGAACAGAAGTCAGAACATTTGCTGGGTTTTGATTTTTCTAAATGAGTTTTTTCACCTGGAGGTTGCCAGGATTCAAAACAAAGCTTGCAATGAATGCTGCGCATGTCAGCAAGGATGAAGATGCAGAAGTTTGTCAGAAAGTGAGATCTTGCTGTTTATTAAGGTAAGAAAGGAGGGAATGGGGCATCTGAGCTGTGTCACTTGATCCCTTCTGCCTGTGGATGATCAAAATAGGTTTTAATATATTTGCCTCCATCTTTATGCTGTTTTCAGAGAGGATCAGTAGTCCCCACCCATGGCATCCATGATGCCTGTTCTTTCAGGCTGCAAGTTTTCCTTTGACAGTACACAGTAAAAGCTGCAAACTTCCAAACAGCATTCCTCCTCCCCAGCTACACCAACCCCGCTGGCATTAAGGCACGCCGTGGTTCCAGCAGTCCCATGTCATATTCTTCTGCCTCATGAGGGCGGTTTGTGAAGTCTAAAAAAGCATCATGTGGGTTGTTACATTTTAGAACCCCCTAAATAGCTTTGCATGGCTCCATCAGATAAGCAGTGAAGTACAATATTATGAACGTCAAACAACAGCTCATCATTAGAGCTGACAAAGCTGTTCCTCTGAGAGGGGAAGTAAATTCAGTTCCATAGACTAAATATATATATTTAGTGGCTTGAAGTTAAAAGAACTCTGCAAGTAGGATTTGCATTTGCCCAGCTATTCCTCTGTGAAATATTTCCTCTAACTCAGTCTCTGAGAAAGGAAACCAGTCACAGAGTATTTTGGAAGGGTGGTCAGAGTTCTCCACAGGAAACCAGCACAGCCCAGACCGGAATGAACCCAGGACTCAAAATCCAGACTGCGTGGAGGCTCAGACTGAGTGCAGGCTCCCAGCTCTACCAGGATGGCTAAGAAAGCGACCCAGAGGAATCATCTAACTGAAAGGATGCTACAGGATGTTACCCACTCAAGTGCTGCCTTAGAGGGACACACTGGCTGGATTATATTCTATGGGTTTAAACTCCTCTTGAATAAAAACAAATCAGAAAGTGGTGGTGGGGAGGAAATAAATACAACTTCAAACTACTTCTTGCTCTCTAAAACAAATCTTACTCACATTTAAAATGAATCTAAGCATCACTGGCATTTGTGGTTTTCTGTTTCATGTATTTAATCTGCTTCTTGAATTCAATGGAGAAAAATTTACATAATAAAAGCAAAGTGAAATTAAAAGTTCAGTGTTTCAGGAGACAGCACAAGGTCTGTCCCAGCCAGAACAGAGCTAATGAAAGTGAAGACAAGATAACTGTGCCCCAACTGTACATGCAGGGTGTTTCCATGGAACTTGATAATGACAGGAGAAGCTGGGGAATGGCTGGGCCAGTGAGTGTTGGGTGACTGTTCCTCTCAAAAATCAAGAGAATGAGTAGGATGGGAGTCTACAAGTCTAACGGGAGCTTCCTCAGGGAAGCAAGGATTCTGAACAACCTCGAAATCCTGATGTGACGCTTACCAAAGGAGGGTCTGACAAGTCAGATGTCTCCTTCCATCCCATTTCTCTCCTTCGAACCAGTAAATGAAAGCTGGGTAAGAGGAACTACTTCATTAGCAGAGATCAAAAGCTGTCTCTGACTAGTAGCCAGACAAAATTTGGGATCATGTGGGTCACTCAGTGAAAACTTGTGATGTAGCCGGTATCTTTGATGTGATTCTGTTTTTCCCAAGAACATACAAAGTCCTACTTTTATTGAGCACGAGGGGAACAAGACACACTTCTCTTGCTTTCCAGTGAGCTTTGCTCGTGCCTGTCCTTCTCCCAGACAAACGCAGCTCCATGACCGGAGTGTGGGATTCTTCTGAGTGCACACGGGGAAATTTGTGTGAGTGGCCTCTCTCCTGGGGCTGTGTGAGCACAGTTGTGCACTGGGCTGTCTCTGTGCAGGACACAAACACCTGAGCTGCCTCCTCCCTGCACGCTCCCCTCCTGCCACACGCTCACAACAGCGAAATTCAGAACGAAGGGACCATCCCAAAGTCTCAGTGCAGGGGAAAACTAAAGCCCAGCCAAGCAAGTTTCAGCAAAAAAAAAACAATTTGAAAGGCTTCAAATTTCACTACACTCTAGACAAGGAAAGTTTTACTTATTTACTGCCTGTGTACTCTCAATCACCCTGGACCAAAGGAGCTGACTTTGTTGACACCAGGGGAACACACACCTTCAGCGGGAGGGAAATGTACCCTGGTGTTCTTTTCAACAACACCCTGAGTTACTAAGAAGTAATAAGATCCTAAATTATTTTTTGTTTCCCCTCTGTATTTTAGCTCTTTCCTGTTCCTACCTTTTCCATTTGGGAAATGCAGCTGACCCAGACTGGCAGCTGATTTCATAAGCAACAATAATAAGCCAATAAAGCAAGGCTAAAAAAATCTATGCTGGAATTTCAGTACCTCTTAAATCTCAAAGTTCAAATCACCCAACTTCTACAACAACATAAATCTCACAGGTTTACATCAAAAAAAGCTAAAAAACACAGGTAGTTTTACCTTAAATTCTTTGCCAATGAGATAAAAACTTTTTTCCTTTTTTCACCATGTCTTTGAATCCTTGGAAGCTGTTGCACTTCTTTAATCCTGCAGATTAAAGAAATTCATCATCCTTTATGAAGTAAAAATGTAATTTACAGTACATTTAGATGAATCAATAAAAAGGTTGGAAAGAAGTTTTAGCAAATTTTATCAATTAATAGCCAAGCCCAGGAGGCCATCCTGCCTTTCTGCTCTGTCAGCTCAGGGATTTCTTTCTTCCCAGCAGTGTTTATGTAAGAGCTGCATGGTAAGCAGCACTTGCTATAAAATATTGATCAGCGGAGCCATTAGCTGGAATTCAAGAGACAACTATGTCATAGCAAAACCAGAACAATTATTGCTATTGATTGCAATTTTTTTAGAGATTATTTTGATATTTGAGCATGTCGGGAAATACGAATGTCTTCCAAATAATAATACTAAAAACATATGTTACAGCATGGTTACATGACAATAAGTAGCATCTTTACAAAGGAAAGAGAAAAAAAGGCAGGTTTCAATCTCAGTAACTGTGTGGTCACAAATTTTCCGTTACTATTTTTGAAAAAGAGCATACAGAATCATAGATCCTTATGGTTGGAAAAGACCTCCAAGACCATCAAATCCAACCTTTAACCCAATACCACCATGGCCACTAAACCATATCTTGAAGTGTCACGTCCACTCATTTTTTGGACACTTCCAGGGATGGTGACTCCACCATTGCCCTGAGCAGCCTGTGCTGGTGTCTGACCACCCTTGCCGTGAAGAAATTTTCCCAATATCCAAACTAAACCTCCCCAGCACAACTTGAGATTGTTTTCGCTTGTCCTGTCCCTGTTCCCTGGGAGCAGAGCCCAAGTCGCACCTGGCTCCACTCTCCTGTCAGGGAGCTGTACAGAGCCAGAAGGTCTCCCCTGAGCCTCCTTTTCTCCAGGCTGAGCCCCTTTCCCAGCTCCCTCAGCTGCTCCTGGTGCTCCAGCCCCTTCCCCAGCTCCATTCCCTTCTCTGGACACACTCCAGCCCCTCAGTGTCTCTCTTACCATGAGGGGCTCAAAACTGACCCCAGGACTGGAGGTGCCTCAGCGGTGTCCAGCAAAGGGGACAGTCACTGCCCTGGCTCTGTTGGCCACAGTATCACTAATCTTACATTAGTGCCATCGGCTTTATTTTACGGAATGGTGTGGTCTTTGCAGGAGAAGGGACTTGCTCTTGGGGAAGAGGCACTGCAGAAGTAAGGACTGCTGGAGTGAAGTGCTTTGCTGGGAAAGGCTCACCTGGAAAACAGTAAATGGGATTCAAGGGAGCAGAAGCCACAACAGGAAGAACTAAGCCTGGAGCTGAGGAGCTGAGAGGGATGAGATGAGACCAATTTGGGAACATCACCTGTGAGCTAGAATGCAGAGCTGGGGAGAGGGAGCTGTAGCACCAGCAGACAGACACCCTGAGGAGGGAAAGCCACGGGCCATCTGCGAGGAGAGATAATGAAACCGAGGGAGCGGTGCAGGCGAGATAGCGTCAGCCATAAACAAGTGGAGAACGAAGAGAAAAATAACCCAGCGAGTTTGCAGCGGGGCTCGGGCTGAATTGTTTGATGAAGTGCGTGTTGTCTGCGCATGGCAAATGTCAGCCGGTGGGGAGGGCGGTGGCGGGGGCAGCCCGAGAACCCCGGCGCCCGTGGGCTATTCCTGCTGGGGGGCCCGCCCGACTCTTTCCATTCCTCGCTGTCCCGTCCCTGCCTCACGGAGGGTCCCACCGCAGTCGCGCCCGTCCCTGTCTGAGGGGACCGTCCCCACTCCCACCCGCGCCCCTCGCACTGAGGCGGGAAGTGTGTGTTTGTGTGTAGGGGGGGTGCGCGCTCCCGCCGCGCCGCCGCGCCCAATTGGCCAGCGGGGGCGCGCTCCCGCAGCCCCCCGAACCCCCCCCCGCGCCGTGAGGAAGATGGTGGCGACCGCCTGAGCGCGTCCCTGCGCTCCCCTTCCTCCCCTCAGACGGGCGGGCGGGCGGAGCGTGGGGGAGCGGCTGCTGCTGCCGTCCCGTCTGGGCGGGCGGCTGAGGGCGGGAGGCGGCCCCTTGTCGGCGGCCGTGCGGGGAGGAAGCGGCGGGCAGTTGCAGCCGACATGGAGGAGCGGTCCCCTCCCGGCGGGGGCCCGGCGTCCCCCCCGCGGGGCTGAGCCAGCGGCCCGCCCGCCCCGCGCCTCGGGAGGGCTGCGGGAGAGCGGGGCCAGCGGCG